>CABFVX010002705.1:0-19356 GCA_902151425.1 Timema shepardi | reverse complement strand
GGAGGCCTGGCATTCCCCACATTCACAAGATGTCTTGTCAGAGGTGAAGGAAGGGTTTGGTAATCAGATAAATCTGTGCCGGGACCAAGAATTGAACCCCGGCCGTGCTAAATATAGATCAAATAACATCAGTACTCTCCCTGTGGGAATAGTTGTCATTGTCGATGGGGCTATATACGTGTATTTTATTGTAGTTTTAGTCCCTTTAACGAGTTCATATTATTAGCTTCTAGGACAAGGTGATGACATGAAACTCTTTGTTGTGCTCAAGTTTCCTCAAGTTTCAATCTACCTCGAAAGCCCCAGCCAGTAATCTTTAATAAGTCCTCAGAGGTGAAAGCAGGTTTCAACATTGAAGTTTAAAGAACTACACAGGGGGACGGGGGGTGGGGGGGACTGGTTGAAACAGAAGTGATAAGCCAAGTTATTAGGTTTGTTGTTGGGCTTGATTAACTTGACGAGCTTGGTTTAAAATCTGTAAATTATTTTTTTCTGGTATAATAGGAGATAGACGGCTGGCTACCGAGCCTTATTCATGCTCTGGAGTTGTAGGTTTGATCCAGATCGGTTGAACTGGGGACTACTCCCTTCTCCAAAATATGTGTTTCTAGTCTCTGTGTATTCTCTTAGGTTGGATAAATCACTGTAAGCGCATTTTAACACTAGCACACGTGTTCATAAAATCAAATATATGATCTTTTTGCAAAATTCAACGCACCCTTAAAATACAGAAAATACTCATCCATATAATTTATTTGAGGGCTGCGTTTTATCCCCGGGGCTACATAACCAAGTTTGCAAGTCAAGCGTGTGCTGTGTGGGCAGTTTCCCTCACTCGTGTCATGAATTATACTGTGGGTCCATCTATACTGGGACTTCCTCCCTTCTCCTTGCATGGAGGTATGGCACGGCAGATGTGGGGGTTGTTTGTTAGCCATCTGTCGGTCGGTTCGCTTACCTTCAATACACGGTTATAGGGATGCTGGGATGGAATTATGAGCTCAAGGGCAAGAGAACTGTAGCTGAGGTGAGGGAGGGGCTGTCATATTTTATATTTAACTAGCTACCGGTGACCTGGCGGTCTAGGGGTAAGGTGTCAGACTTCTATGCTGGCGGCCGGGGTTCAATCCTAGGTCCCAGCTCAGATTTATCTGATTACCAAACTCTTCCTTCACCTCTGACAAGACATCTTGTGAATGTGGAGAATGCCAGGCCTCCACCGTGGTTCGGATTCCACGTTAAACTGTAGCTTCCATTTCATCTCACAATCACCCTACCATTGCACATTAGCGTAAGTGCGTATAACCCGAACGGGTAGTAAGACGCGGTGCTAATAATAATAATAATAATAATAATAATAAACTAGCTACCCATCACACCCGCTTCAGTGGTTGCGTGGTCTAACACAACGCTCTTGCAGAAGACTGGACTGCCGATGACGGTGAGATCCAAGGTTTTGATTAAATAATTGATTTGGATAAGGATTCATATCATGATACGGATATAATCACTATTTTGTTCGCATCCGTGTTTTAGTTGATTAATTTCAACAAAAAACGTTTATTGTAACATAACTATAATAATTACATATATTGTCTCGCGAACTTTTTTTGTTCACATTAGTGAAAACGTTCAATATGTATAGAATTTTTTTTATGTAATACCAATAACTTTTGGGAGAAGAGGGGGGGGGGGGTGGAAAGTCATTATTCGAGAAAATATTTCTTCGAAAGATCAGACATGTACAGTACATGCCCTACAGACTACAGTAGATTGAGTTAACTTTATGAAGAAGGGGAGACTGACGTCAGTTACAAAGCGATTGCAAAATACAGTTATTTAAAAATAAATATTGTCGTTCTTACCTAAACGTGAACTATTCCGATAATGTTAGTCAACCATTTTCAAATGTAATTATTAAAAACAAAATATTATAATAAAAATAATACTATCAAAAATGTGCCACCCCCTTAAGCCACCGCCCGTGCCGAGTGGGCCTATAGTGTAGATCCGCTTCTGATATCCACCTTAAATGGCTACTTTGAATATAAGGTCACTAGTACTGTTAGGCGAGTGGGTAGCACACCTTCCTGGACCTATTCCTCTATGAAGCTTCCCCCTCTTCCCTGTTGGTGAAAGCCATTGCACTTTCATAACATTCACCCTCCCAAGTTTATTCCCAAGGTCACTTTAAAGTCACTTGTGTCATCACTGGCATTAAAATGTTATAATCCACTTATATGGCGGCATGGTCTAACGCACTATTTTCGTGTTAGACTAGACTGCCGATGATGGGAAGATCGAGGTTCGAACCTAGGTCGGGTGTACTAAGGGTGTTTTTAAATAATAATATTTAGCACCACGTCTTACTACCCGTTCGGGTTATACGCTTTAAGTACCAGTTACCCTAATGGATTAGGAATTTGGAAGGTTGAATTAGAGGAAGTGAACCCGCATTTGTGTGGAGAGAAAGTGGAAAACCATTTAGGAAAAACCGCTCACAGTTCACCCGACCGAGATTCGAACCTCGATCTCCCCGTCCTCAGCAGTCGAGCTCAACACGACAAGCGCGTTAGCCAACTATGCCACCGAGGCGGGTGTGTTTTAAAAAAAAATGTGTGTACACTTCCTATAAATATAACCTTCCTTATCCCAAACATAATTAGCGTGATTAGTACAGAAGTTTATATACAGTATAACCCAAATGTTTAGTAAAACGTGGTACTAAAAAAAGTTTAACAATTTTTCACTGAGTGAAGGCAGATGTTTGTTGGGCGTAAAATTAAAATTACATTTATTTTATATTGTTGTTTTAAAACCCAGAGAAAATGTTTATAAACATTATTTATACACTAGTCGATTGTTAAATCAACATTTTCGACGTGTAACTCTAGCAATAAATGACGTAGTTGGGTCGATGTCATGAACTTGGTGAGTCACCCTCACCCCGATCTCTACACCTTGGTATCTGTCCGTCCAATTTGCTGCGCGGACAGCCCCTAGACTCGCTTCGCTAACTCTTATTATACTCATTGGTTAGGGAGTAAGAAGGGGCTAAGCGTATTAAAAAGGAATTAAATATTCTAATCACCCTTACTACCCTTTCCGGGATCTACATTTTCTACTATTAAAATAATCTAATTACATAGTAGGAAGAGTGTGGATACTAAAATGCATCAGCATTAACGTGGGAATCAATTTAAAGGAGCAACTGAATGGTATCCACTGAGAATGGTCTCTTTTCCTACATCTTCTCATACTAACACAACAAAGGAAAATACTGAACTGTATCCACAAATGGTGGGCCTTAGGTTTTAATTTCCCCCTTCCCCCACACCCCTAAATATTGGACTTTACTTTGTCATAAACCTGCTAGAGGGAAGCCAAATCAATTAAACTTTTAATGTGTAACTTATTTTCTATAAAATATTGCCAACCTTACATAGAATAATAAATAAAATATAATCATTTTTAATACACAATTCCTGTTTACAATTATTTCAGATTATATACATTTCTTTGACTGTTTAGTTTATATATATTTGCTTGTTTAAGATAATATGTAGGAATGGATACCATGGACTCGTATCTTGGTCACCTAGTCGAAACCTTTTGTTTTCACTGTATTTGGCCGGCATTGAAACCTTTTAAAACAAAAAATATTATTTTTGTTTGGGTGGAATCGTGCTATAACGAAGTAAATTTGTGTGTGATTTCACGTCATGTGTTTGCTTTTCCCACGAGACCGCCTCGTCACACAGCAGATACCAAGTCGCACTTATGAAATATTCCTTCTTGATATCGCACCCACTTGAAAAATTCCCATTCGAAATTCGAACACCACGTGGGCAAGGGCACAAATTGGACACACGCGTCTTAGTGCGATATCTCGTTGGAACTGGACGACTGAGGAAATTTTATCCTAGATACGCGACTTGAGTACTTTTTGTACGAGTATCTAGTTTTGGAACCCCACAGGTTGAATGGTGGAAGAAAAAACCACTCAAGCAAACGCTTAAAAAACACACATTTTTCAAGCTCGTTGGCATAGAAGCAAAATATCCCCAATTTGGGTCTCGTTGCCTTTGCTTGCTCGCTTACAAGTATTATTTTTTTTCCAGGTGGTTTTTAATACATTATTGATAAGTTACAGACAAATGTTCTACATTTATTCTACAAGATTTTTTGGGTGGTCTTGTTTTTCTTTGTTCCACGTTTGCTCTGTTGGGTCTATCCACATATTTACACTATTGGAGTAGGGAGGAGAGAAAGGTAGAATTTCAGATGAAGCTACTCCCATTTACGTGGAAGGAGAGTGTAAAACCATTTAAGAAAAAAAAAACTACATACAACAGGCTGAATTTCGAGGCCTAACTCGCCATCGGTAAATGTATTAAGACGAATATATTATTATTATTATTATTATTATTATTATTATTAGCACCGCGTCTTACTACCCGTTCGGGTTATACGCACTTACGCTAATGTGTAATGGTAGGGTGATTGTGAGATGAAATGAAGGACCTACAGTTTAACGTGGAATCCGAACCACGGTGGAGGCTTGGGATTCCCCACATTCACAAGATGTCTTGTCAGAGGTGAAGGAAGGGTTTGGTAATCAGATAAATCTGTGCCGGGACCTAGGTTTGAACCCCGGCCGCCAGCACAGAAGTCTTGACACCTTACCCCTAGACCGCCAGGTCACCATTAAGACGAATATAACGCCTTTAAATATGCGACAACGACATTTGAGCAGTATATCTCAAAATTAACAAACTCTCCCGAAGATGAGGTTTTAAAACCCATGGCTTGATAATAAATACGTGAACATGAAACCTAAAAACATTTTTAATAGTTAAAGGTAAGGTTCTTCATAAAGCTATTTGACTATTAACTAAAGACGGTGTTACTATGTGATGACTGAGACTTATTTTCTTGTTGCACTCATTTTCATTAGTCTAAAGAGACACACTATCATCATCACCGTCGTATTTACAGTGAAAGTGATTTTTGCCGCCATATTAAATCCCTCCATCTTTCTCTCTGACCAAAGCTGTGAAGGGTAATTAAATTGCGCTCTTCCCATAGCGGTGTCGGCGTCTTGTGTTCCAACGGTTAGTAGTTTCGCCAGATGTAATTTGTAATTAACCTCGCCATCTTCGGATATGGTCATTACGTTATTGTTTATGTTCTGTGGCACAATTGTTGAGGATCATTAAATTTACTTCCCATAGTGGGATTCAGTTATGACTGTAAAACTTTTGATTGGAAAAGGCTTTGACGACGTTAATTATGTGTTGTGATTTAACGTACTTTTCAATTTAAATTAAATTTTACACAGTAATTTAGTAAATAAAAACGTGTTAGTGGAAGGCTTTATTGGTGACCTATTAATAGCTTATGTTAGCTGTATTAACGTTTTATTACTTTTTTTACATTCTGTATAGCTTAGACTAGTTAACCACTTAAATTAGATAATTTGGAATTTTAAATAAACTTATACTAATTCGTTTGGTGAGATAATATAAAAATCTATTGCTGTAAAACAATTCCTGATACAGCAGGTAGGATACAAACTTCAACCTATTGAATCATTGTCAGGAGTGCAACCACTCACTTCTGGTGGGAGCTTGTATATCTATTTTATCTGTTTTATAATGTATAAATATATGTAAAAATATTATTGATGTGACTGCAAGAAACCAACCAGACTTGAAAAAAACCCAACGTGGTTTTAGTTTAGTTTTATAGACGTGAACTATTTTTAGGGAGAGGTGTAATTTTCTTTCTAGCATTTCTGTCAACATTTCATCCCCATCTTCGTGTCAACCCTCGTCCTCAGACAATTTCAAGTTTGAGACCTCTTTTCACACCTTAAAAAAAACCCACCCTTTTCGTCTGCTGTCATCTTCCTCCTTCTACCTCCATCTTCTATCAGCTCGAGCACTTCCTTTCTGCCTTTCATTCTACTCTACACCACTTTATTGTTTTATGGCTTTTTTTATTTATTTTTTCTTCTAAAGATCGTATTTCATCCATTTAACGTTACCTCAGTAAATAAAATAGTAGTAAGTACAATATAGTAGTAATAAAAATTGTATGTTTACTAATATATATAATTATATATTGTATATATAATTACAAATATATATTAATGTTGGTTAGAACCTCTGCACCTATCTTGTTGCTAGTATATTGAGACTCAGGGCAAGAATACCCCCCCCCCTTTCCCCCGGCCTCCTTGGATGCTAGACAAACTTAACATGTCTGACCGACACAAAATAAAATACAATATATATATACACACACTTAAAAAAAATTATTTAGACTTAAGGAAAACATGTATTAGGGGAAACAATAAACTAAAATAAAAGAATATATTTTGAAGTTTTGTTGATTCAAATTTATGTAATTTAGTTTTATTCTGTGATGTATAATTTAAATATAAATTTAATTTACAAACTCCTAAAATTTAAATTAATATTTGGGTGAGATAATAAAATACATTGGATTAAACATTTATTAAGTTTGCAGTTGAATTATTAAAAGGAAATAAATTTTATTCACCAGAGAGATAACTTATTATTATTATTTACATTATTTAAATTAATTAGCGTTTTTTTAAATAAATGTAATATTTTAGGCTTTGTTAACCAAAAAAGATTAATTGTTCTAAAAATTGTTGACAATATTAACAATAGTGAAATAATTAAAAAACAATTTTAATTAAAATAAAATACTTATGAATATATCAAGGATAATATTGTAGCACCTATCCTTATGGCTTGAAATTGTATTTTCCCACTCGGTAATATGGTTGAAATTCTTTTTTGCTTCTGAATTATATTTAAACATAAAATTGGTTGTGCTTGCGGGCCTCGGCTAGTTGGTTACTTGCTTGGCATCCATTATGGAGCTCGGCGTAAAAACGAACTTTTAAAAATATTTTTCAAGTTATTAGAAAACCAATAAATGATTAAGAAATAATGGTAGGAATGTTTTTTTAGTTTGTAATAGTTGAAAAAATATTATAAAAGAAACAGTTAGATTTGAAAAAAAATACCGAAAGTCGTGTTTAATAAGAACATTTTACTTCGGTAATATTTAATAACATAAAAGACTGGTGTGATATAGTTTACCACTACTTTAAAAAAAAAGTGGATTACTAGGCCTATACTTTTGTGTGGTGTAATTTAAAAAAAAATACATAGTTTTTTATTTATTTTAATCAAATTAGATATGAAAAAGCACATCTTTTGATACGCACCCTTGTAAGGTCTAGCTAAAAGCTTTATTTTTACATTACACAAATTCGTGATTATTATTATTATTATTATTATTATTATTAGCACCGCGTCTTACTACCCGTTCGGGTTATACGCACTTATGCTAATGTGTAATGGTAGGGTGATTGTGAGATGACATGGAGGACCTACAGTTTAACGTGGAATCCGAACCACGGTGGAGGCCTGGCATTCCCCACATTCACAAGATGTTTCGTGCTTATTAATAATTTGCATTGTATAATCATAGTTAGTGTAATAGCTGGGTGATGATGTACCCAAACACTAAAACTCATTTTGGAATTGTCCGGAATCAAACCAGCCTCCCCTGGACACCCTAGCCCCTCGGTCAACTTGTTTTAGCCTAATTTGTACCTATTAGTATCATGAATATAAAAAAAACTGTAATTTATTACAGTCAAATAAATACCCAACGCTTTTCTTGAACTTTTATATTAAAATAAAATGGTATTTGTGTGAAATTAATAAATTCTGTTTTCACTATATACTGTTAATTTATTATGTGAATGTTATAATCATAATAATTAAATATAAATGACAGGTGAGGTCTTTCTCAGAAACGGTGTTTGTCTCAACTTTTTATTCAGTTTATTTTGGAATTCCACCCCTCCTGTGTTCCTCCCCCAGATTAGACAGACACCTCCGGCTCGTCACTTCTACGGACTTAACACGTGTCCCGTCAACCCTCTGCACACGTCTGGTCCATCCTTTACGACACACGCTGCCTACAGTAGCCCCATGGCTTCTTTAGTGCTGACTGACAGCTCACAGCTGACTTCTGACAGTCAACATTTAGGTATATACCTAAATTTTGACCGTCAGAAGTGACAGATGCTAAACACATGTTTTTGCAGATCATATGGTTCGGCGTAGGGATACATCACTTGGTCCGATAACTTTTCAAAGCTTTTAGCTGTCAGCTGTGAGCTGTCAGTCAGCACCAAAGAAGCCATGGGGCTACTGTAGCTGCACTTTTTTTTATCTCTGGAATCGACGACTATTTACTCGTATACACTGCTATGTGTCTAAAGATGTATAGTTTTTATTGAACGTGCAATTTAAGAACACGGGTTCTATTCAAAACACTCCTTTCCTCACTTAACCTTAAACAGCACACCTTCACAAAACACTAATCTCAACAAAAGTATAATGATATGGACATATTATATAGGCTACTGAATTTCTTGGGCCTCACTTAGGATCGAACTAGTGTGTTCATTACTTGTAATCAGCCTCCGTGTCCCTTTAGGTACGAGGATATACTTAATGAATAAAGGGATTTTATAGGTTGAATATAAAAAAATATATTAAGACAAGCTATTTCTAGCCTTGAAAGAAAATGCTGGAAATGAAGTATGTAGGAAAAAGACCGCGCAGGGTGGCCAATAAAGAGATGGGAGAAGCAGATAACAGAAAGTGTGTAAGTGAGAGGAGAAGAATGGAGCAATTAAAGGAGTAATAGTGGTATAAAAATAAAGGAAGATTGATGCATTTTTACTAATCTGACCCGGCCACAGGCTGGAAACAGTTGATGATTTTTAACATTCTTTGTTAACTAAATAAGGTATGGAACCCTCCCTATCTCACCCGAAACCTAGACTTGTCACGTCTTCAAAGCGGTATTTTAAAATATTGTAATATACGGTGTGGACAAATTTACAAATTTAATATCTCTTCTCTCGTAATGAAGAGCTATATTTAAAGTTGTCACTCACTGATGTCAATATTAGCTTAGTAGGAACATGTGCTATGAATATTTTCTTTGGGCATTTGATAAATACAGCATTCCAAAGTAAAATCACACTTTGCTGTTAACCTGGGCTGAGCCGTGTGTTCACAAGTTTATACGAAGGACCTTTTAGAAAATATAAACTTACTTTTTTTTTGCGGCCAAAATTGCTAATATTTTAATATGTGTTAGTGTGCTTAAATAGGTATTAAAAATAGGTATTAATTATATCAATCAAAAGGTAGAGCTGTAGATAACATGAATACGTTAAATTTAATCTAGTAGCTTTTCTAGTTCTCATATAAGTTCCTTCTTATGAAAATTGGGTTTTACCTTTATTTTACGCTGAACGCTAGCAATCAACCGTACATTGTTTATCGATTAGCCAAGTTTCTATATTTGTAATTACGGTTATAGCATTATAAAGCCCTCCCGAGTATAAGATGGCTGCGTTATCTGACAGCTCGTGATTTTAATTGCCCACTCATATGTTGCTGACAATCTCCACACGTCCATCACAGAATCTACCTTAAAATGTGAGTGAAGGATGACCCTGGGCACGGAACTATTCCTGGATAGCTCAATGGGTAGAGCATTGACGTACTACGACAAAGGTCCCGGGTTTGATTCCCGTGTCCAGGTGTCATTTTTTCAATTTAAATAATATTATCTGGCATTCATCCATTGTGACGTAGCTTATTATAAGACAGGTCTGTCAAGTTATGACTGCTACCATTCATGGTAAACGAAATGAACGTGACAGGCTACGCTCCTCAACTTTGTGAACAATACCTTCTCCCAAATACACACACTCACTCTCACATACTCTCTCGGGTAAAAATCTCAATCCCTGACTTTGATCTGTGACGACATTGTATCTTGAGGTCGGTAGCCACACCCGCTATTGAATGGAGAGTAGTTCCCACCTCCCACCTTAGAACAGAGGACGCAGACATGAGTCGAGGATGTTAGACTCTTTAAGGCGCGGACAGGAGTCGAGGATGTTAGGCTCTTTAAGACGCAGACATGAGTCGAGGATGTTAGGCTCTTTAAGACGCGGACATGAGTCGAGGATGTTAGGCTCTTTAAGACGCGGACATGAGTCGAGGATGTTAGACTCTTTAAGACGCGGACAGGAGTCGAGGATGTTAGACTCTTTAAGACACGGACATGAGTCGAGGATGTTAGACTCTTTAAGACACGGACATGAGTCGAGGATGTTAGACTCTTTAAGACGCGGACATGAGTCGACAATCTCTAGTCACGGGTCTCACATCTTGGGGACACTGGTTCCATTCCCAAGTTTATTCTAGGTTTTTCCGAAATAACAGTAGCTAATAAGTTAACGTCGCACAAGTTTTCCTCACTGAATGTGTCCAGCAACTACAATTCAGGGGTGTTAAACCTTTTTATGTCCAAGGGCTAAAGTTTTTGTCTCTCTTTGGCCCGCGGGCCGCCGTGCTGTACCAACAATATTAGGACCGAATAAATATTAAAATATTCTTATTAGCGCGTTCTTATACTCACACTAGGAATTAGGATTTCTCGTGACGTATGTTTTCTTATTTTTTTCTTATTAATTTTAGATTCTTCGTAGAGGGTGGTAGCACAATTTGTCTTTCTACTAGAGTTGTGCTGGACCGGTTCAAAGTACATTTTGTATTAAAATGCAAGGTGACCTGGCGGTCTAAGGGTAAGGTGTCAGACTTCTATGCTGGCGGCCGGGGTTCGATCCTCGGTCCCGGCAAAGATTTATCTGATTACCAAACCCTTACTTCAACTCTTACAAGACATCTTGTGAATGTGAGGAATTCCAGGCCTCCACAGTAGTTCGGATTCCACGTTAAACTGTAGGTACTTAATTTCATCTCACAATCACTCTACCATTACACATTAGCGTAAGTGCTTATAACCCGAACGGGTAGTAAGACGCGGTGCTAATAATAAATAAATAATATTAAAATGCAATACAATTCTTCGTACAAAGGCAAAAATCTGTTATAAATTAACATAAAATACGTATTTATTTATTTTGATAGGATACGTGATATATATATATATATATATATATATATATAATATATTTAAACGACACAATAAATCTTCTCCGGCTCCAACCAGTGGTTTTACATAATTGGTTGCCCCCAGGTAGGGAAAACAAGGATTAGATGGTGGGAAGTTTTGTATAAATGCAAACGCATTAGAGTCGAGACAAGACGAAAAAGGCCACATGTGGAACATTCCTCAGAGCAACCGGTCAGGATTGAAGCCCCAACCTCCCTTTCAACGGCCAACAGAAGTAACACCTTAGACCGCCCAGCACACCGCTCCGGGTTTGATGTAGTTATGGAGTCTTCATCCCGCGGCACCATTTTTTTCTGCCCAATGGCTCATGAAAAATATAAAATTATTTCAAAAGAAAAATAAACATATATATATATGTTTATTATGTAAATAAACATATATATATGTTTATTTTTCTTATTCAAGGAACCTAATATTCTCCTCCACTTGTTTTCCCCCAAGTTGTAGTCGTGTTGTTCAGGGGATGCGGGTTGATTTGATTGCGGATTCCCCCACGACCCCCTCCGATAGGATCGGTAGTCTGTGGTGTTCTCCCAGGGACAGTGCCGTAGAGTGACACATAACCATTATATAGAGAGTGACGTAGTCTGGGGTACCCCGCCCACAATTTAACACGAGCAAGAGCTGCCATTGTGACCGCGACAACGGATACCGGCGTAGGTTTCACGCGAGGCTCTAGCGAGATTATCCCTCTTACATCGCATTTGGGTTGATCTTCGGTTGAAAATGTTAACATAGATCGAATAATGTTTGGAAAGAAAAGTCCTGCTTAAGATGTGACGAGTGCTTTTATGTATTCCAATATGCTAAATGCAAATTTAGGCTATTTGCATGTTTTACACTATTGAAATAAATTTGAGGAAAGCTGCTAAGCTTAGAGGAAACACGCCCGTATTTGTGCAAGGAAGGGGGGAGGAGGGGCATTCGTGCAAAATCATCCTCAGTACACCTGACCGAGATTTGAGCTCAGACTCTCACTTCACCCCTGGGACACCCATAGGTGCGCTCAAATGGTGTGGCTGCATAGGGCCCCGCGCTTGCTTGGGTGACAAAGGGATAGGACAAGTTGTAGTGATAGATTTTTGTTTACAGAACCAATTTAAAAAAAACGTAATCATGTTTTATCTATTAAACAAGTGAAACGCGTTCTGCCGTTACAGGTAAACAAGACTTGAGACGTTATTGACTTTTAGTCCTTGTGTCCACCGGTGCGAGCTGCTCTTTGAATTGTTACATTGTAGGTGAACTGACGGTCTAGGGGTAAGGTGTCGGATTTCTGTGCTGGGGGTCCGGGGTTCAATCCTCGGTCCCGGCACAGATTTATCTGATTACCAAACCCTTCCTTCACCTCTGACAAGACATCTTGTGAATGTGGGGAATGCCAGGTCTCCACCGTGGTTCGGATCCCACGTTAAACTGTAGGTCCTCCATTTCATCTCACAATCACCCTACCATTACACATTAGCGTAAGTGCGTACAACCCGAACGGGTAGTAAGACGCGGTGCTAATAATAATAATTGTTACATTGCGACTATAGTAAGATTTTGGTATGAACAAACTTTTAGAAAATACGCACTTTCTTTTAGGTCTACATAGATCACATTTTACTTTAATACTCATTTTTAAAAGTGTCAGTTGACTTCTTCTTGTTTATCAATATATTAAAATTGTTTTAGTAGCTTTTATAACTGTGAAAGTCAGGGCCGTAACTAGAGACTTTGGGGCCCAGGGGCAACAGATAATAATGGGACTCTCCTTTTTATAAATCTTTTTCCTTTCAAGCTCTAAATCCCACATTCCCACTTTGTATTAATAAGTCTTGTCGATATTTGTTGTTAGTTATTGGATGTTTTTGATCCGGTGAAGTTAATAATGAATTTAATATAAAACCATGCAATATAACTAAGATCGACGGTAGCCTTAAGGTAAAATAGGTATAAAGTTAAATTGCAAATTATTCCTTACAATTACACTGGGCGAATGTAATCACATACAAAATACAATAGTATTACAATACACTTAAACAACTAGAGCTAAATATATTGAGACGATATGCGTTTGATTAAAGCTTTGGTCTGCTTTAGTTTACAATAAAATAAAATAAAACCCTCTTCGTTTGGGAGGCCCCCTATGCTCTGGGGCCATGGGGCACTGCCCCGGTGGTAGTTACGCCCTGGTGAAAGTGCCCTATTTAGAAATCAGACTATAAATTGTCGCTGTTATTACTTTATATTGGTATTTGGTCTTAGTATTCTGTCATACCCTACAGTCGCAGACCTGACGATATAGTTAAAGTGCCACTGGTAGCTTTTGTTGTTGTCGGATATCTACCATCGTCTGGCAATCACGCTATAAAAAGGCTCACTCCGTTCATCAGGCAATCGAAGGTAGGGCCGGTATTTGGAAGAGAGTCAAAAATACCGATCCGAGTTTAGTTCCGTATGTGACCGCTCTCGTGAATGTCGCATTGAAGAAGGCGGGGCCAAGCCACCTGTCTCTGGCCGTTAGCGTTAGTCCTGTTGTGTTTGCTCTCTCCAGCCATATCGTGGACCCCATACGGGGGTTTTAGCTGCCTAGGTAGACAGAGCTCGATGAAACCTAGGCATCCTGTGGAATGAGCTCCAATAATGATATAACTAATACTTGCTTAGAATAAATGCTCGACATGTACAGTATACCCCATGGCTTCTTTGGTGCTGACCGACAGCTCACAGCTGACTTCAGACTAGCTTTAAAAAGTTACCAGACCAAATTACGTATCCCTACGCCGAACCAGATGATCTGCAAAAGCATGTGTTTAGCAGCTGTCACTTATGACAGTCAAAATTTAGGTCTATACCTAAATTTTGACTGTCAGAAGTCGGCTGTGAGCTGTCAGTCAGCACCAAAGAAGCCATGGGGCTACTGTATATACCTAAATTTCGACTGTCAGACGTGACAGCTGCTAAACTACATGCTTTTGCAGATCATCTGGTTCGGCGTAGGGATACGTAATTTGGTCTGGTAACTTTTTAAAGCTGTCTGAAGTCAGCTGTGATCTGTCAAACAGAACCAAAAAAGTCATGGGGCTACTGTATGTGTGTGTTTTGAGAAGACTGCATGGTTGGTCAAATGGGACACAGTTATATAAAGCTCCTTGCGTCCTGGCAATAAATGCACATTACGCAAATTAATCTATCGTCATGGCGATATTCTTGTCTTTTTTTTTTTGTCTCTAGCATTGCAACGGGTGTCGGAGGTTTAAGCCCAGGCTTTAGTCATGTTAAGAAGAAACCGGTTTAAAACCAAGCTGTATTTGTGCCAATAGACCAGGGGTTATTAAACTGGTGTCCGTGAAACTTAGACATATAATTACAAATTGCAGATTAAAGCTTGGATTAAATTACAAAGGTTCCTGTTTCATCAACAGGCAGGGCATTTATTAATCACGTGGTGCCATCAAAACAAAGTATAAAAATAGAATGAATGTCAAAGATGACATGCGCGCTGCACTGTTGAAAACTACTCCACAATTTCAACTTCTTATTCAAGCAAAATAACAGCACCCTTTTCATTGACTTTTTACTTTTGAACAGTTACTAAAGCTCACTTTGAAGTTACACACCTTATGAAAGTATGTTCTTGAATGACCTATCATGTTTAAGACATCATGATTTAAAACACTTTTTTATCTGATATATATAATATATATATATATATATATTTTAAATAATAGCCATTAGCAGATTGATCTTGGAGGTAAGAATGAAAGTAAGTTAAAGCAAGTGATACTTTATTATGGGGGAGAAAGGATGAGAAAACTATGTTGCTAAATTTAATTTATAAAATCCCCGCCCCAGTGCACCCGACCGATATTGGGTGTTTTTTTTAGCACTGCGTCTTACTACCCGTTCGGTTTATACGATTAGTTACTAATTACGCTAGTGGTTTTAGGGATGAGGAATGCCAGGCCTCCACCGTGGTTCGGATTCCACGTTAAACTGTAGGTCCTCCATTTTCATCTCACAATCACCCTACCATTACTCATTAGCGTAAGTGCGTACAACCAGAACGGGTAGTAAGACGCGGTGCTAATAATAATAATAATAATAGGGATGAGGAAGGCTATAACTAGATTAAGTGTACCCGTATTTGTGTGGAAGGGAGAGTGGAACTCTATTTTGGGGGGAAAAACACCCTTGCCACACCCAATCGAGATTCGAACTTTGAACCCCCCATCATCAACAGTCTAGTCTAATGCTAGAGTGACTAATTAGACCATGGGGCCAACGAAGCAGGTAACTTATCTCTTGATGGCTGACTCGTGCCTTACGAGTCTAACTCTTAAAACTGTGTGACCACTAGTGAGGGTGCGATGCACAGATCGGTGCATATTATCTAAGTGTCCGTGTTTCAATGTATGTTCTGTCCGATGGTGTGGACCCGCGAGCTCTCTGTATCGTTTCCGGAGGAAGGGCGGATATGTGCGCAGCCTATGTTCTATGTGGGTTGGTGTACCGAGTCTATTGAAAATAACGGGAGTTCCCTTGCGGCTGTCAGAGTCACAACACCAAACATCCGCTACATTGGTCGAGTTCCTTTTCAAAAGACTGTACATTCTGGTATCGTGAGAACGTTGCAACTCATCTTACATTCACCCCTGGAGTTGCAGTCGATCTATTTGTATTGAAAATATGAATAAGATTCAACCCGCGTCGGGGGCCGCGTGGTCTACCGTGCTACTCTCGTGTTACACTACAGTAGCCCCACGGTTTCTTTGGTGCTGACTGACAGCTCACAGCTGACTTCTGACAGTCAACATTTAGGTATATACCTAAATTTTGACTGTCAGAAGTGACAATTGCTAAACACACGTTTTTGCAGATCATATGGTTCGGCGTAGGGATACATAATTTGGTCTGGTGACTTTTCAAAGCTGTCAGTCAGCACCAAATAAGCCATGGGGCTACTGTAGACTGCTGAAGACGGAGGTCAGGGTTGAATCCTGGTCGGCTGTACTGAGGGTGGTTTTTCAAAAATTGTTTCCCACCCTCCACGCAAATGCGGGTACCCTTCCTCATCCCTAATTCACTAGCTTAATTATTACACAAGCGTATAATATAAATTGATTGTAAGACGTGCTGCTAACAATTTTTTTAACCTTATTTTTTAATTATTTTTTTACTTTGTAAAAAATAATTCACGTTAGAGGATTTGCATAAGAATCAAACAGTAGCGTGTTGCCATGGTAAGCAGAACTTGTTACAAATGTACTGCCCCTGCAGATTAGCCTAGAATAAACATCTACCATGTGAGGTATGCTGAACAGACCCTATAGGCCGTATGCAATAACGAGAATGAGTAAGGCTGTGTTCACATTGGATGCGCGCTCACGCGAGTAACCTGCATACGCGAGGAACAAGATTCGAGGAAATCTGTTGTAAACAAGGGGTGACATGCCGGGTTTGAGTGCCAGTTGGATTAGTAAGCTTGCACAAGTTGGCGCACCTGCCAGCGTGGATCAGATAAATTTGTTTATTTTGCGCACGCTTGTAAGTTGCATGACTTTTGCGTGCCAAGTTGTGAAAGTTTTTGTTCCTTGTGTTCTCAAGAGGTGTTCTAGTGTGTGACTTGTGTCCCTGTGTGTGTATGTGTGTGTTTTTTCACGTTAGATGATAACAATAATAATTAGCAACGCGTCTTACTACCCGTTCGGGTTATACGCTTTAAGTACTAATTACTCTAATGGATTGGGAATTTAGATAGTTGAATTAGAGGAAGTGAACCCGCATTTGCGTGGAGGGAGAGTGGAAAACCATTTAGGAAAAAACACCTCCAGTTCACCCGACGGAGATTCGAACCTCAATCTCCCCGTCCTCAGCAGTCGAGCTCAACACGACAAGCGCGTTAGCCAACTACGCCACCGAGGCGGGTATTCACGTTAGAAATTGAGATGCTAATAACATGCGTTGAAGAAAGAAGGGCAAGCTAGGATGCTGGGTTCTTAAAAAAAATATATATATATCCTGGAAAATTTAGCTTTATTCTCCATCTTCTTCCTTATCCTTAAAATAATCGCTCACCCATTCTCCCTCAAAATAGTTCCGCATCCACCATTAAAAACAAACAAACAATTTTCCATCACAAACTGTTCTTCGTCCGATGACTCCATCTTGACAACTCGACTGGATGTGGTTACTTGCGCCAAGTTGCGCTCGGCGTGACCAATTTGTTGCTTGCGCATCCTTGCGCAACAAAAAAACTCGCGCAAGCTTGCATCCAATGTGCACGCATCTAAAAGGGAAGAGAAGGGTGATTGGAGAAGGTAAATGGCCTTTTATTTGCTCTGCACGAACGTACCCTCTAATATCACCCACCAAAGTCATTCCTTCTCCCCCTTACCTTTGACTCATTCTCGTTCTTGCAAACGGTCTTGTGTGTCATTACTGATTGGTCAAATGGAGAACCAGTGAGTGGGACCATTCCACAGTTACAGTGTAACTGCTTCGGTGGCCGCATGGTATAAGGCGTAACTCTAGCAATAAGATTAGATTGCTGGTAACAGAGTAATAGGGTTTATAATCTCATTCGGGTGTACTTAGATACTGAGTGTGTTTTACCCCTAATGATATTCCACTTTTCCCTCCTTTAAATTTAATTTTTCTCATCCCCAACTAAATAGGTTAGTTATCACATAACGACCTCTTCGTTCCCAACATTCCACGACGCTTCATTTGAACCAATAAAAAATCTATCAAGGTTATGACAAACACAAGCCGAGACTAGAATAAAATGGGTCAGGTTTATATGTGAAACTGGTCCATTCCATTAGAGTCTCAAAAGGTGTTGTCTTGTATATTATTGAGCAAGCACGTGAGATGCGCTAAGCCTGCCTATGAAACCGGCCCAAAGCTGTGACTAGAATAGTACGTAATTATGAAATGGGTAGGCCAGGCCCTACATAAACCAGTAAACATGAAAATGCGTCTTTCTCTGTCTGTTTAGTTTCCAGTTGATAAACCATGCGAGTCTGTACGGGATATGCCATCTGACATGTGAGAGAGAATATATAGCCCACTCATTGACTGCAGGAACGTCACCTTTATCTTAACTGACTACATATTTTACCAGTCAAGCCACCCCACCCCACACGTGTTATGTATGCTCTGACACATGCGCTTAGTATATTTCCCAGAGGTGTAACCTAAATACAGTCTGAATAAATTTTTATCTTTTGACGTGAATACGTCTTTAAATTTGCTACCATACGGGGGCAATCCAAAAAACCTAATGATAACAAAATCGGGGGATACAGTTTGGCGTTGTAGTTTCGAATCTATCCTCTACATCCAAAATTAAATTTTACCACTGGATAGCTAAAGGATCAAAGAATGCATTACGATACGCGAGAACAGTGACGCATAGCGCGCGGTGGAGGGGGAGGCGCCGCCATTTTGAGGTTATTTTGCTCCGTATCGAGATTTGCAATTAGTATAACTTTTGACTCGGAGAAGCTACGATGTTCGTTTGAGTTTTAATCGTCAGCTGTCGTCAAAATCTATCGATTGTATTTAAAACATTAGTTTAAAGTAGTGACAGTGAATATAATAAGGTGTTAGAATAAAAAAAAATATTATCAAAAATACAGTTTGGCGTTGTAGTTTCGAATCTATCCCCTACATCCAAAATTGAGTTATACCACTGGATAGCTAGAGGATCAAAGAATTCATTACGATAAGAGAATAAGCGAGAACAGTGACGCATCGCGCGCGTTGGAGGGGGAAGCGCCGCCATTTTGAGGTTATTTGTTTCCTTGCTTTTATCCTAAATACACAAATAAAAATATTTTATTTGAAAAAAATATGACCCGTTACATAAACGTATTCACGTACAACACACGGCCGTGTCCATGACACAGCCACACCCCATTTTTTTTTGTGATGTAATGCGTCATTTTATATGTTTGGGCAATCAGTGACGTGTACTAATTTAAAGATACGGTATGGAGTACGACATCTTGAGAGAAATGCGTCAGCATCCGCCCAAAAGAAAGGCTGACAAAATCAAAATGTGGGAATATAGTTCCTGTGCAGTTACCTTGAATTTAATCTCCAAGGTCAAAGCTGGTACTGCCATAAACTCTACTGTTAAAAAAACCATATTTGTATACATACACATTCAGAATCTACAGCTAAAACAAAAGTAGTTAGAAAAATAAATAAAATTGGGTATGAAATAGTGTAATAATTCGCCCCCCC
>CABFVX010002704.1:62041-106465 GCA_902151425.1 Timema shepardi | reverse complement strand
AGGTCAAGTGGGGTAATATTTTAAAATGTTGTTTGGAAAAACTTGAAAAGTTGGAGAATTTTATAATAAGAGTTTTGGTTTAAATTAGGAGGGATAGCCAGCACACTTACCTAGGTGATACTGGAGTAGAAAATGTTTAGATATAACACTAAAAAAAACACATTTTTAAGGACAAGCTTTCACCGTCAGACAGCTTCTTCAGGTCAGGAGAGTAGACTGATGCTTTTGGTTGAACTGTGAACAATCCTTAAAAATGTGTTTATGTGTTTTTTAGTGTTATATCTAAACATTTTCTACTCCTTTTTTAGTTTAATATCTAAACATTTTCTACTCCAGTATCACCTAGGTAAGTGTGCTGGCTATCCCTCCTAATTTAAACCATGATTTAGCCTAGTGCTCTATACCACATAATAAGAGTTTTGTAATCCTCCTGTATGTACGTGACTTATTATCTTTAGAACAAAATTAACCTTTATTTAAGATCTATTTGATATTGTTAACTTAATATTTAGAAATGAATATATAAAATGTTATCTGCTTTATCCTAATTTCAATTTCATCGATTTTTCTATGAGCAGGCACCAATAAAATAAGTTATAAATTTCACTTATTAGCCGGTTTCTGATTGGTTGGTTTATCAAATATTTGTTTTTCTATGCTAAGGTTTTTTGTGTTATAAGTCTATTCTGGGCTGTGAAAGTTTAGTGGCATGTTGTGAATTATTTAATATTGCTTTTACATACATAAATATACTATTTATTCATTAAAATAATCAACGATTATGTATACAATCTTTTTAAATTTACATAATACATTTCAAGGCAATATGGCCTATGTTTAATTTGCTAATACTTAGTATTGAGATTTTCACTAACCCTTTGAGTGCCAAGAAAAATAACAAAAAAAAAGTGCTAAAATTACCAAGCTATTTTGCTGAAAAATACAGGATTTAAAAAAAATTATAATAACTTGTTAGTCTTTGAACTTCTTGCACTAACATTTTTACATAAACAAATTACCATGCTTTCCAATCTGATTATATAATTATACATATGCTTTTTTAATTTTCAAATATAAATAACTAGCCAAGATATTCAGAAAAAATTACTGTTTTTTAACATTTATTTTTTTAACTTTGAACATTTAAATAACTTGAATTATAATAACTCACTGAAAAGAATATAAAAAACTGAGTAAATAACAAAGTTTACAAAAATAAAATAACTTTAGATTTTACGCTAAAATTGGGTTATGCATAGCAGCTTTTTCCGTGACCATCAACTTTAGCAGGGTTGTAGTAAAATAAAGTCTAATATAAATAATTGACTTGGAATCAGAAGAGGAGGGGAAGGCCCACTCTCGCTATCAATAAATATTGCAAATATTTCTGTGTCTTGAATCACAGCTTACCTTTTAGTAGCTATGTTTACAAACAAGGCCAAATATGAAACTCATAAAGTTAGAAAATAATTTTCATGTTCGTTGTATCAAAAACTCGAAGTTCCAAGACAAATAAAAGTAGCTTGCTGGAAACTTTAGCAAATATTTCGCTCATTACTTTGAACAACGTTGGCACTCAAAAGGTTAAATCATTCACTTTTTCAATAAAGTTCTGTCGCTGTTATTTAATCAATTAAATAATCAAGTAATGATTTATATTCTATTCAACTAAAACTCTTTAAAACAACTATATTATTGTTTTGTCTTTAGGAAATGGGTCGTCATGATGACTTATGGTCCTTGTTCTACATGTTGGTGGAATTTGTCAATGGCCAGTTACCTTGGCGAAAGATCAAAGACAAGGAACAGGTATATTTCTATCTCAATAATTATTGCATTGAAATTTCTTGATGTATTTCTTTTATGTCTCTAGAATTTTATTTGTTTAGGAAGAGAAATGATAAAAAAAAAGTTATTACCTTGGATTCTTACTCATAACAAATAAAAGTACATAAATAAGGCTTGAAAACTCAAACTTATCAACGTAAAGAGTGGCCTACATGTACTCTAAAAACAATTCCATCAATTTGTGTACCTGCTTTGGTGGCTCCATGGTCTAAAGCATCACTATTTATTAAACCACCTGCTAATAACAGGGAAAATGTGGTTCAAATACCAGCCAGGTGAAATGAGGATAGTTTCCCTTAAGTGATTTTCCACTCCCTCTCTGTGAAAATGTGAATACACTTCCTCTAGATTCAACCTTCCTCATCCCTAACTCATTAGCTTAATTTGTACATATGCATATAACCTGAAAAGATAGTAAGACGCAGTGTCAGAAAAATCTATATGCCGAGAGCCTCTAAAGTACCTTTTATTTCAATGTTATTTAAAAGTAAAACTTTGCCGTCAATTGATATGGCCTCATTTACATAGGTAATGAATTATGTTTAGAAAAACCTGCTTTTTAAAAATATATATTCAAATAGGTAGAAACAAAAATTGATCAATCTACAATTTATTATATCTAATCCCATACTAAATACACACCAATTAATGTTCCAGTTTGGTGTCACTGCAATAAATTTTATGAAGCTACCTAACTTAACTAATTTTTTAAATTTCAGTAAGGCCTTTAGCAATTGCTCTAACCATTTACCCTTTCTTTGTCTTCCCTGTAAGGTAGCAAACTTACCTTGTATTATTCCACTATGAAATAGCCTATAAAAGAGGGTCATGATAAAATTTGTCAAGTTAAGACTTCTACCTTTTGGTATGAACATAGTGTACAATCACTATTTTGATTGACTTAAGGAAAATTTCAATATCAATTTTATACTTGGTTGCAGACATTTAAACATCTTGCACTCATTTTCAAAAGTGAATTTAATTTACATTTTTTTAAACACCAGTCATATGTGCCTCACAATGTTTTGTTACTGTCATTTTATATTTGCAAAAACCAGTTATTAAATCCTAAGTCTTTCGATTGTATTACTATTAATACATTCATTTAGACATCAACTAGTGGTGTTTTAATTTAGGCTAACCTTAAATTTTGAGGTAAACAAATCTATGTTTAGCTTTCAATGTTACTCAATCTCCACCATCTTGTACCACTACTTCTGCGTAGAGCCAGACTGTGATAAATGTTTGCATAGTTGAATAATTATTATAATCATTAACTCTCATATTTTTTTAAATTTGGTTTTTAGTAGTACTACTTTAATATATCGAATGTGAAAAATAAAGTGATTTTAAACATATTAATGCATTGAAATTGATGATAGTCCAAGGGGTTCATTCCTAGTACCACTTTAGACCATCTCTGGGGGATTTATTTTAAATAACTGGGAAGATTTATCAGCCAGGATTAAATATATCAGCAGTTCATTTGATTATGTTTTAGGTTTTAGTAACCTTTCATGTTTGTATCTAGTACACCATTTGGTTTTGTTTCAAATTTAAGAACTATTGTAGTTTTATATTTAATTAATCTCTAAATGTTATGCTATGCACTTTTTAATAAGCAATATTTTTTTAAGCACCTTGTCTTACTACCCTTAAGAGTTATAAGCTTATCTACTAATTACACTAATGGCTTTAGGGATGAAGTAGGTTATATTCAGAGGACGTTTGCCTGCATTTTCATGGAGGCAGTCAAGTCCGAGAGTAACACATTAGACCATACTGCCACCAAAGTGGTACCATATAAATTACCTTTAATTTTAAAGGGAAAATACTTGTTTATGTATATTAATTTACCTTTTTGCTAAAATGCTTAATTTGAACATGGAATTTTATTTTCATTAGGTGGGTCTAATGAAAGAAAAGTATGATCATAGACTTCTCTTGAAACATTTGCCGTCTGATCTCCGTCAATTTCTAGACCATATTCAATCCTTAGAATATGCTGATAAACCAGATTATGCGGTAAGATATTTATTTTACTGCTAACTTAAAGTTAAAAAAGGGCTATTTTTAAGTGTCACACACACACACCGAACATGGTCTAGAATAAATGTGCCAAATTACAGGGTGCGCAAAAGGACGAGATTGATATAAGAACTATCAAGTCACAAACCTTTCCTTCTCCCCCAAAAGTGTGAGTGAAGTAACAGGAGCATGTAGGCAGCAACCGTCTTTCAAGGATGTAATCAGAGCTGTGTGGAGATGGCCTTGGCTGTTGGCAAGTCATTCTATGCGTACAGCGGGTTAGGAAAGCATGGCAGGATTTACGTGATTGTAGCACATTGGCCAGCCCAATCACCAGACCTGACACTGCTAGATTTTTTTATGGGGACATTTGAAATCCTTGATTTACAAAATGCCTTTGGTCAGTGAAGAAGATTTGGCTGCATGGGATTTTGTGCACGCTATACCAGACATTTTTGAACCAGTCCAGGCAAACATGGTTTGTCTTTGCAATTTATGTGTTGACTTTGCTGGACGCCATTCCGAACAACCTTTGTAAAACATGTTATCTGCTTTAATATACAAATCACTACATGCACATGCTTCCTGCTTTCATTTTACCTGTAATACATTCCTTTTTACTGCGCATGTCACTAGATGTCATACCATGACCCTGCACTGTTTTGCTGCTATTAAAGGCGCTTGTTGCATACCTGCCTCTATAACTTTACTCACACTTTTGGGGGAGAAGGAAAGGTTTGCGACCTCGGGTTCCTTCTATCAATCTCTTCCTTTTGTGCACCGCTGTGAGTTTGGCACATTTATTCATATATACGTGTTCCAGAAAAAATATATACATCACTATTTTAAGACTAGTAAATAATTCAATATGGAGCTCTGTTATATCTAGTAATGTATTAAAAGTAGAGAAGGGTCGAATCCACTATTTCTCGAAGTCGAATCTCGAATCCGAATCTACATTTTATTTTCGAATCTCGAATCTGAATCCTAGCAAATTATTATAAATTTTAATGATTTACAAATAGACCTATATTACACAATATAGGCCTAAACTGTGAATTAAGATTTATTTAAATCATGCTTTCAATTTTAATCAACCCCAACCACCCCTCGCAAAATACAGGTTAAAATTCAGCCAAATTAAACAATCTAGACTCATATTAATTTTTATTATTTAGCACCGCGTCTTACTACCTGTTCAGGTTATACGCTTTAAGTACTAATTACGCTAATGGATTATGAATTGGGAAGGTTTGAATTAGAGGAAGTGAACCCACATTTGCGTGGAGGGAGAATGGAAAACAATTTTTTAAGAAAAACCACCCCCAGTTCACCCGACCGAGATTCGAACCTCAATCTCCGCGTCCCCAGCAGTCGAGCTCAACACGACTAGCCCGTTAGCCAACTACGCCACCGAGGCGGGTGATCAGATTAAGGTTTAAAAATCAAATCAATCAAAATTTGGGTGTCTTAGTTATTTTTAAAAGTGTTGTTAGAATGAGTTTAAGTTTATAAAAAAACATGTGAAATAAACAGATTAGGCCTAGTTATCCTTTGATCAACTTTAATCATCATCTAAGGATATTTTACTGTATTAAGATAGCAAAAATAAAAATACAAACGGATATTTTTAATAAAGATTATAAAATGTTTAACAATTAAACATACTTTTGGAAATAGTTAACTCAATAATACCTAAGTTGTTTTATTATCATCTTATATATCCATTATCTATTTTCGCATAGAAAACAAATATATTTGATTCTTGCGATATATCGATTTCTGAGAATACATTCTATTTAAAACACGAACATAATTTCGACTACAATATGTTCATTCCCATGTTATAAGGCAAGACTACGTTTGAATATTTCTACAATTACTTCATTAACATGTTTAAAAAAACCTCTAAGTTAAAATCAATTTAAAAACAAATAATGGATTAGCAAGTTGTTATTTGATCCTTAAAACTCGAGAGCGCTTACTAGGTGATCAGATTACCTGAATTGATTCCAAACAAACAATCGATATATGATACGTAGGCCGGTAGAGATAAATAAACAATTTTATCGCTGTCTGACTGTTGACAGTATTTATTTTTCATGAAACCCAACAAAATGTTTAACTTAAGGATCGTATGCAATACATTGGGGTTCTTTGCGTAGTTGTAGATAATTAAAACCAGTTGGCTAGTAAGAAGTAACACTATCTTTATTTTAATCATCACTCGGGCAAGTAAACATAATATATGTCATGGCGGCTGACTTTGTATCGTGTGTAATGGTGGCTGACTTTGTAACATGTGTAATGTGTTCTTATTTCTGTTAAAAAAAAAGCTGTAATTTGTTTTATTTATTTCGAGTTTATTTGTAACTCTAGTTTTAATTTTCAGTTTTTTAAGAGTTTTAATGTGGTCATTAAAATATTTACAAGATTGTTCATGAGGTGAAAGTTTTAGAAGTGAGCATGTGCCGAAACGGTTGAGTCCAAGTTTCCCATATAGGTGGGAGGGTAGGGTACTAGACACGTAAGATTTTCCACACCTAACGATTATTTTAATTTTTTTAAACATATTTTATTAATGTTTATCTCTTTTCTCCGACAAAATAAAAATTTCTGATTAAGTTGTGCTTTTCAAGTAGGCCTAACTAAGTAATTTTTTTAATTCAAGATATAATGCTTTGTTTATGAGGTGAAAGATTCGATCATCGAATCCAGTAAAACACCGAATCCTCAAATCTCGAATACTTATCAGGTTTAGAAGATTCGAGTGGCCCATCTCTAATTAAAAGTTTATATAATCATGTGTCAGGAAAAGATTCTTTTTAAAATACATCCCTGTAAAGTATTTTGTAAAGGTATGAATAAAAATGCGCTCAAATAGGTGAGGGTCTATTGTTATCAGCAGGACTCAAATTAATTTTACATATGCTTGAAATTCTCTTGTGAGATTTTATACAGTCTTGAGCATGTCTCATCATAGATTGTCGTACATGTTAGAAAATACCTGGGGATGGTGTTACAAACTGTTTCACAGTCGTTCACAATATGCATTGGATTTAAAGGAAACTAATGTAAAAACATTAATAAACCATCACGAATATATAACCCATAGAATAATTCAAAGATCTTGAATATTTTAAATCATCAGGTTGCCATGCACCTGGAGAACCAGGGTAACTGGGAAAACACAGGAAATTTTGCAAAATCTAGTAAAAATTCTGGAACATTTGTTCATTTGGGGCATATAACTGAAGAACTGAAGATTTAAGCATGCGGTTTCAAACATGTCTTATTAGCTATTAAACAAGTGTCAGGAAGCAACATAAGATGTATTTCCCTATGAATTTTAAATCATCCTGTTTTAAACAAAAGTTACATCGCTTTACACTGGTCAGTTTGATGAAAACCAAAATTTTAATACTCTTTTCTTCAATATAAGCTGCCTGGTAAATGGAAGTTTCGTCTGGAAAACCTGGAAAATACAGAGAAT
Source organism: Timema shepardi (assembly GCA_902151425.1). NCBI lineage: Eukaryota > Metazoa > Arthropoda > Insecta > Phasmatodea > Timematidae > Timema > Timema shepardi. The sequence continues at coordinate 99,096 of CABFVX010002704.1, read as the reverse complement.
AAGGTGGTTAAAAAATAGTGGCAACCCTGATCATGATGGTTATAAAAAAACTTGTTGTATAAGCTTCACTGACATCTAGTTGCATATCCTATAGAAAATTAACAATTAAATTCCAAAGACATTTTCATACTATAATTCCTCATTTTCCAGTTCATGATTCACTCCTCACTAGCTAAAGACAGCTCTAGTAACCTTTCATTTGGTGGTTACAGGCTGAAAATGTAAATTTTCATTGTGAAAGCACTCAATTTATCAATTGTTTGATGATATAAGCGTCAGTCATCAACTGTGGAAAGTCTCCTGGTAGATATAGTTTCCCAACACACTACATTTTTATGGACTTAGATATGATGCATATTTGTTGTTTTGAATTAGAATAGTATTGATGTTCATGAAGAACCAAACAAACATAAGTAAATTAATAAAAAGCAAATACTCACCTTAGCTGTTTTTGATTTAAGCTTATTGCAATCACAAATATTATGTCAATTGTTGCCAACGCTGAAACATAGCACATTGTAAATGAAAGCTTTGACTGATAAAGGAAGTTTTCTCTATACATGTTTATTTGAACATTTATCCATGTTATGTATGTAGAACTTGCCTCAAACACTGAATCGAAAAATCAGAAATATTAACAAAAAATATTGCTTTATGTCAGATTTCTATTTATATCATAATTAAATTTTGTAAACTGCGGTATACTACTCACTACTTTTACTATCATATGAAAATTGAAACTTTCTTATAATCAAATTTTGTTTTATTATATTTACAAATTAGTTTTTCCTTTAAGTATTTTATATAACAATGCCCCTAAAGAGGGTTTCCCTATATAATATTTTATAATATAAATATGATATATAAAGAGATATTACTTATGGCTTAGAGAGGTTTTTATTCATTTACAAGAATAATTTATCTATATTCTCTTTACACCTTACTCAACTGGTAAGTAAAAACTCTAGCCATTATGTCATTTAATGTTTTTCTAGCCATTATATATTCTCATTAGTGTTTTGGGAATGAGGAATAAACTTTCTAGACTATTTTCAATCCATTTCTGCAGTTCAGAGTTTTGTTTGAAGTTTAGTTTGTGTATTATATTTTAATCTTTTATTAACCATATTGAAAACATGATAATATCCTGTTATTTTTGGATTAATATCTAATTTTAGATATCCTTTCTAAATGATTGGGTCTAGATAATGTCTAAAACAACACACATGAATTGAATCTTTATATGTAATTGTTTGAAACAATTAACACTTAATTTACTTTTTAATAAATTAATTAATTTTTTAGCGTTAATATTTCTTTAAATTAATGCATCATTAATAAAGATTAACTTTTGATTGATTGCTCTACTTGTTAAAGGTTTATTTATTTTGGTAATATATTTTTATTTATTATAGATGTTAATTGGTTTGTTTGAGAGGTGTATGAAACGACGCGGTGTGAAAGAATCAGATCCCTATGATTGGGAGAAAGTACCATCAGTGACAGATAACTCAATTCCACCAATGATTACACCATCACCAGCTGTAATTAGCCGTCAGGTACCCCCTGGCATGCTAGGTGGAGCTACACGCATCACGGATAACTTATTAGAAGATAACTTGATGACAAGCCTTGATAACAATCAGGAGAACATTGAACCAGACAATCGTCGTGAGCTAGAGGCACAACTTGAAAGTGTGTGTCGTCGAAGACGACACAACCTACACCAAGAAACTACTTCACCACTTGTCACTGAAACAAATCGTGATCGAGAAAAACTTGTTATCGACAAGAATTGCAATGCCACTATGCCTGCAAGTCAACAGGATATCAATGCTCAACTGATTGGTATGTTTTGCTTGCTATATATTTCTCTAAACATCACTTTGAAAAAAAAAAATGGATAAAACCATTTCTTTTACTAAAAGATATATGAAATTAAATTAAATGTATTTTACTAAAAGATATATGAAATTAAATTAATTGTATTATGATTATTTTTATTGTTGAGGGTTTATTGTTATTATTATGATACTATTGTTTCTTTCAATACTTAAATTAGCTATCTAAAAATATTTTTCTTGCTGTTATTGGATTATTTCTTGTCTCCATTTGTCGTGTAAGATATTAATTTTTTCATTAACATAACTTTCTTATGATAATAACACTTCTTTGGTAAAAAATTATGAGAGATTAGATCCCTAAAGAAGTATTAATAAATGTCTTGGCCCATTCAGTACTTTTTTCCTTCAGTTTTCCCTAGGGCACAGACAAGGTATACATCATACCCACAGCCTCAAGTTTAAAATGGCTATGCGCATTGGGAGAGCTCGAGTCCTTAAGCACGAGTTCTAAGTGACACCATCTCTCTCAAGTAGGCATTAAAAAAAAGTCACGCTGAGCATGGTTTACTAGAGAACAGACAAAAATTGTCTAAACAGACTTTCACAAAGCTATGTTCAGATATCGGCCCCAACCCACTTCCCATAAACAAACCCCCAAATGAGCCTACTCAGACTACAAATTATAAAGAAAAAAAGTTTTTTTTATTCAAGCAAATGTTTGCAAATTATCTGGTTGTAAATAATCTCAAATACCATCAACTGGTTACTTGTTTGAATAAGTTTGTTCATTGAAAGTGGTAAGGTAAGGGCGGCAATAGGATGGCCAGTATCTGAATTATTGTGTTTGGACCGCCATCCCTTTACAACAAACACTTTGAAAGTTTTATTGTTTCATTTGGAAGTGCTGTCACTGGTTGCATCTAGCACTCCCCAAGTGCCCAAAGACTCGACCTAGCTCAAGGAGCATAACAAAACTCCAGTAAGGCTGAGTGTTTGGTGTATAACTTGTCTAAGGGTAGCTTAAAAATATAAGTCTGAACCTAAATTTCCAGTAGGTACAATGAGGACATACCTTTTCCAGCTTCTCAGAGGACATTATAGACGAGGCGTTTCCAACTTGTTTGATTATAAGGGCCATTTTGAACATTAAAAAAATTGTCATTATATTAATTACAAATAATGCCAAATTATTAACTTTTAATTTACAAAAAATAAAGATAAGTGGAGGCCCTACTAAACAATAACCCTATATATATATATTTTTTTTTTTACCAAAAAGTCGCAACCTTTATTTGCAACAATGGTGCTAATGTTACAGCTAAGATGTGGGTGTTAGCTTTAAATCTTATGCTAAAGCTCTTTTCCTGAGTGTTGAGAAATGCATGTCCATAAGCTGAGATCTCTTGTGTGTTTGATCCTTTTCATGTGAGAAAACAACTTTTAACATACGTGTGTGTTACCAAACATTTCAAATATTTGGTGCACAAATTTAACAATTATTGGTAACTTATGCCTGTCAAAATTAGAGTAAATTTGGTCCACCAACTTCATATTCCATAATCCTCCAAATTATTTCAAATTCCTAAACATCACATTCCACAATGCTTTATTTCCTTGACATTTATAAAAAGAATAGGGTCGCATTACATAATGGTTCATCATAAGGCTCATGGGCCTCACATAATCATGAATTGGGCCTCGAGTTGGACTAGATTATATTATAGACTATATACATGTTGTTTTTCAAAATTTTGAAACGCCTTTTTGAGGACACAAGCATCAGATCCACATCTTAGTAATAATAAGAGAAGAAAATATACATATACACCAAACCATTATTTATCATAGTCTTAAAAGTATATTCACACACCCTTTTTTTGCTAAGTGTGCTTGATAAAAGTATATATTATGATAAAAATAATGTTTGCTTCACATCTTTTCTTTAAACTCCATTGGTTACAAGGTCTTCTTTAGTTCATAAATCAGTAGAACTATAAATCTCAATTGTAACATAATAGTTATCACAACATATTAGATATCACTTATAGAGATTACATTATTCAATAAACTAATTCATTTTTTCTGACTATTCAAATAACCAAGTCCTTCACACCAATTAGGGCATATAAACCCCTTTGTTATCACAAACATAGTTTATTTTCTTTGTGAGTTTGGAAGGGGGAGAAACAGAAGTCAGGAACAGTGCTACAAGTTTTTTCCATCATCATTATCAACTTTTTCCATCCTTTGGCCGGGTCAATTTAGTAAAATGCCTCCATCTTCCCTTATTCTTACACCACTTCCTCTTTTAATTTCATCCATTCTTCTCTTGCTTGAACACTTTGCCTCCCTCTGTAAATTTTACTCTCTCTCATCTCCATCTTAAGGTAAGCGTCCAATGGTCCGCATTGCACGCATCGGATTTATTTAGCGTACTACGTCCACTGGTACGCATTGAACAAATCAGATTAATTTAGCATACTACGTCCACTGGTCTGCATTGCACAAATCAGATTAATTTAGCGTACTACATCCACTGGTCTGCATTGCACAAATCGGATTGATTTAGCGTACTACGTCCACTGGTCCACATTGCACAAATCGGATTGATTTAGCGTACTACGTCCACTGGTCCACATTACACAAATCAGATTTATTTAGTGTTCTGACTTTATTCACCGCATTCGGAGCATATAGATTTCCAAACAATAACCATCATTGTCCTAGGGCCATATGCAAGAACGTCACTGTGGATGCTAAGTGGACACTAGCTTGGGTTTGCTTGCATCATCATAGGTTAAAAGGTGGGCCGATAGTGTGCTCCGTACCACACTAACCACACAACTAACTTTCTTGCATACCACCCCTAGTATCTATAATGACATCATTGGCACGGGTAGTCGTTAAGACAAAGCTAAAATAGTTCTAAACTGTAATTAATCCAACAGCGTGTGCTTTTTTTGTAACTAATCTAATTTGACTCTAAAGTATTATTTTTCTGATGTTATTTATTTTATTTAAGTTATGTTTCCTTTGATTTTAAACTTATCTCTTTAAAAACTTAAGTTCTAAGTTGGATATATGAGTACTATGTAACTAATGATTTGAGAGGGAAATAATAACTGACTCACACGCGATAGTTCATGAACTGGTGGAGGATTTAACTGCAAGATGTAGGCGGGTCGCGAACAAATGACCAAAAAGAAGTGGTTCGTGTACGAATGAACCGCAGTAAGTAGGTCGCATATTAATGAACCAAAATTGGTGGTTCGTGAACAACTTAACCACAAGTAGTGGTTCGTGAACAACTTAACCACAACTAGTGGTTGATGAATGACTTAACTACAAGTCATAGTTCGCGAACGACCTAACAATAAGTAGTAGTTTGTGAATGACTTAACCAAAAGCAGAAGTTGGCAAACGACTTAACCACAAGAAGTATTTCATGAATGACTGAACCACTAGAAGTAGTTCGCGAATGACTGAACCACTAGTAGTAGTTCGCGAATGACTGAACCACTAGTAGTAGTTTGCGAATGACTGAACCACTAGAAGTAATAATTTTATTGAGTGACTCATTTATTTTTGTTTAATATCAATATTTGTGTGTTATCAAATAAAACCATGTATTTAATATTAAATGAAAAACTCTAAAGGTTCACCAAAGAAAGCGTCCACTCAACGTCGAGCAGTGTCAATGGCAGGAGCAGACCCTGTTCCAGAGAAACCAGCAATTTCTTCTTCGCCTGCCGCAGCAATGGCAGATAACCAAGCTGTTGATTATGAAGGAGATGCAGTTATGGCATCAGCTAGAAGCAATTCTGAAACCCAACACCAACATGTCAAGGTTGGTGTGTTACATATAATTTATTACACACATTCATAGTTTAACAGTACACTTTTATTTACTTTTTAAAACAATATGCTAACTTTGTCTATTATATCTGTCCTTAAGCTTTCTTCTTTCAGTATAACAAATTTTATGCACTAATCAAATTTTCCACGGCACAGCCTTTTAATTAATCTCAAATTGGATATTTTACTTAAGAAGCATGCTTTCAACTTCACATTGACTGTTAATAACTTATTGCATTAATATAAATTGTCCAATTGAGATTCTTCTGAAGCTCATCTAGTCATAATAAATATGGCTCTTTTAAAATACCATATTCTTTATCGATATTGTTAATTTTGAACCACCCATATACAATTTCATATACATTCTTAAAACCAGTAACACTTGCACTAAAGTGAATCACATATATTTGCATTAGTTATCACTATTGTTAGATTCTCTCTCTGCTTGCACTTTAGTGGCGTTTGAATTTTGACTTAATCATATGTATATTTGATGTTACAAAATATTTCCTCATTTTATGATAAAGGAAATTGATAAAACTAAAGAAAAAGGAAAAATAAACTACTAAGAATAAATTTGATAAAGAAAGTGAGGGAAAATGTGGGAAGAATCCAATGCACTAAATGCACTAAAAAATAATATATCAAACACAAAGAAGAAGATAGTACAAATAACACAAACAATGGATTACTCCATTTTGAATTCTGAAAGAAACTGCTAGAAACACATTGTGCCAACTGTTTTTGGGATGATAATAATAATTTCAATTTCAATCTCCTTTATTATAGTGCTGGCCAACAGTCGTAGGGCCTATAATAGGCCAGCACTGAAAAGTACACACGTATATACCTTATAATACATATATTTACACAAGAAAAAATGATAGACAAAAAATGGCTAAATAATGTTATATACTGATGAACAGTTACGAGATAAAAAAGTAGTTAATAATAATAAGAAGAATAAAAAAGTAACATTAAAAATAAATAACTAAATAGTAAGCAGTAACATTATGCAAAAAATAGATCAGAATATTGTAAGTTTAAATAATATAGGCAGAACCTCNACTAAATAGTAAGCAGTAACATTATGCAAAAAATAGATCAGAATATTGTAAGTTTAAATAATATAGGCAGAACCTCTACATGATAAATTATTGATATGGGATATCCTTAAATAACTCTCTGAGTTTAGCTTTCCTTTTATGATAAAAGTCGAATTCGACAAATCTAGAATTGGCGCTATGGATACAACGACCTATAGGGCTCATCTTATAAGAGCTATCGAGAAAAAATAATTTAGTATTACGAGAAGCCCGAGAAAGGATATGAACGCCTGCCTACATGATCAAGGGCAAATTTGCAATAAATTTTTTTATTGAAAACAAAAAGAACATCTACGCGAGAAGAGAGTTTGGAGCCCAAAGAGGTTTCGAATTCTGTCATAATCATGATAAATCCGGTTACTAAAGTATTTATCATAGCATGCAGCAACAAATTTTCTTTGAACGTTTTCTAACCTAGGAGAGTCAGTTAAGGTAATGGAATTCCAAGCAACAGTAGCATATTCTAACTTGGATCTAACCAGGGCGTAATACAGACATAAAAAACATTCAACTTTCTTAAATGATGAAGTAATAAATTTAATAAGACAAGTAATCTCAATGACTGGGAAATGACATGGCCAACATGATAGTGGAAATAAAGTTTGTTTTCCAGGAGGACACCAAGATCATTAATACTAAGTGTATGAACTATGTTATCACTGCCCAATTTATAAGTAAAAAAGAAAGGATTAGTTTTCCCAGTAAAAGATATAGATTTGGTCTTAGATTTATTGATAGACATTCCATTTTCCAAAGACCATTGTAAAATACCATTTACATCATTTTGTAAATCTATACAATCTGCTATTGATTTGATAGTTTTAAATAATTTTACATCATCAGCAAAGAGTAAATAACTAGACGAGTTCAAATATTTACCAATGTCGTCAATAAACACATTAAAGAGAAGAGGACCTAAATTAGAACCCTGAGGTATGCCACAGGGTGCTAGAAATGTATAATAATAATAATAATAATAATAGATAAGAACATAATGATAATATAAAATGATATTAAAAAATTGTAATAATAATAATGTTAATTTGAAAAATAATAATATTATAGAAATAAACAATCTTCTGTTGAGGCCTGGTGATAATCTTGTTTTGGTAATCCATTGGTGGGCTAGTTCCCACTGTCTGAGTTTAGAACTGTTGCACTGTTTGGGAAACGTTATTACAATTGCAAAACCAATAACTTGATATATCAACTACAGTGCAAATCATGTGATGCAGAATATATAGGCCTCACTACAGGTTCTCTCAGACAAGAATGAACAATCATCGTTTTGACACAAACCACAAAGATCCGGACAAGCCTGTACCCATCCATGCCGGTACCCACAACCAGGACTTTCAAACCTGCTACACCACCAAAATATTAAGAGCATTTCCCAAACAGAGCAACAGTTCTCAACTTAGACAGTGGGAACTGGCCCGCCCACCAATGGATTACCAAATCAAGATTACCACCAGGCCTCAACAGAAGATTGTTTATTTCTATAATATCATTTTTCAAATTAACATTATTATTACTATTTTGAAAAAATATTTTTTATTATTATCATTATGTTCTTATCTATTATTATTATTATTATTATTATTATTATTATTATTATTATTATCATCATCATCATCATCATCATCATCATCATCATCATCATCATCATCATCATCATCATCATCCCAAAAACTGTTGGCACAATGTGTTTCTAGCAGTTTCTTTCAAAATTCAAAATGGAGTAATCCATTGTTTGTGTTATTTTTACTCTCTTCTTCTTTGTGTTTGATAAAGGCAACAATGCTGAAATATTATTTTATTTGTGTTAAAATGTGTGTGTGACTGACTACTTCTACTATAGAAGACAGAAGAAAGGATGAAGATATCACTTTTGTGCATTTTTCCTCTTTCCCTAGATGGGCTTTCTTCATAAAATTTATTCTTAGTAGTTTATTTCCTTTTTCTTTAGTTTTATCAATTTCCTTTATTATAAAATATTTCCTCAGTAGTTTATTATTTTCATAAACCACACAATTTTATGCATATTTGATGTTACAAATTACTTCCTCGGTAGTTTATTATTTTCATAAACCACACAATTATATGCATATTGGATGTTACAAAATACTTCCTCGTTAGCTTATTATTTTCATAAACCACACACACTGGATTAGTTTTTATCAAAACATATTTTCTGTATTAAATCTTTTTTTATCAACAACATTTTTCTGGATAAAAACTTGATACGTTCCATTACACCTCTATTCATGGTTAAGCTTTTGTACGTTCTGTTAGGATGTAGCATATGAGCTTTATTTCATAAATCTTTAAATAGCTAATTTGATGAATCAACATTTTGCCCATCGATAAGGGCTTGTTCTGGCAAACCTCTTTCTTTGAAATTTCATGAGTAGCACTTTCGCCATTTCTCAATTGTTATATACAGACCTAATCATGTTGTTCAATTACAGGGTAGGCAAATAACTGTGTATACAGCTAAAAAAAACACCATATTTAATCCATCTTCACTAACTTTATCCACACTTCCCTATACTAGCATGCTCCCTTTGCTTCAACAATATCCACACACAGAGTATTACATGCTCTTTTATTCATAAAACTCTAATGTTTTTCTTTTTCACACATTCGTCTACATCAGGTAACCATGTCTTACATGGCCTACCCCTTCCTTTTGATTCACATACTCTTCCATCATATATTTGCTTCGTCACTCGATCCACACTTATACTCTCAACGTGCCCAAGTCAACATAAGATGCCTCTTTCACACTGTCCTTTTGGATTCCCTTTCAAGCCCCACCCTTTCAGTACCCATTCATTACCGAATTTATCCATAGGAATTTTTCTACATAAATTTCTTAACTATCTCATTCCAACCACACTCAATTTGTTTTTGTGTTTCTCCTGACGAAATCACGTTTCACATGCATGCAACAATGTTGGTATGAACAAACATTAATTTATATACTGCCATCTTTGTCTCCCTTATATTTATTCATTCTTGGCAATAGTCAACATATATCCAACTACTCTGAGATGCACTCACCTGATTGTCAATTTCACCATCTATGCTTCCATTTTTACAAAACATTCTGCACAGATACATAAAATCATTCACTTGCGCTAACAGTTTAACATTTAAACTAAACTGTCAATTATTTCCTGATCTGTCTCTATAAAAAACTATCACCTTATTTTTTGATACATTTATACAAAGATCCTTCCTTCTCTGTCACTACAGTCAAACAATTTAATGTATTCTGCAAGTATCTTTCACTCTCAGCCATTAATACGGCATAATCTGCATATAGCACAGGGTGTCCAGCGACTTGGAAAAGTCAGGGAATTTGCTTAGTCAGGGAATTTGATCAAATTTCTGGAATTTTCACATAATCACTAAAAAAATAGGCCTACACTACTTTCTACATGAATCACCTATAAAAAAAAATCTTCACTGCAAATTTGAGTACAGTTGTCCATCTTGAATATACTAATCTCAATTCTCAAAGTCAACATGGGATTTTCATCTAATCTTTCCACCCCTCTTTCGTGTTTTTACCTAAAGTTGAGGCATTAGTTCATTATTCTGTGTAAGGCGATATTTTAACTTCTCAATATGATCTAACTCAAATCTAACTTGGAACTCATGACCCAACGTCCTGACATCCTTTAACCCCTTCATAGAGTGCTCCAATTTCAAAATGTGTATGTGTATACAAATATTACATTAAGTTGAGATCTTAATACAATAATGATTATAATATAGTGACTGGAAAAGTTGGAAATCGGCTCTGAAAACCCTGGAAAAGTTAGGGAATTTTAAAATATAGTTTGGCTGGACACCCTGTAGAAGCAGTCACATTTTCAGTTTTGCACACCAACCACCTGCTCACAAGCATCTCTCGTGCACCTATCCACAAATACATTAAACAACCTTGTCTAACACCCTGTTCAATAACAAATCGGGTGACTTGGCAGTCTAGGGGTAAGGTGTCAGACTTTTGTGCTGGCGGCCAGGGTTCAATCCTCGGTCCTGGCACAGATTTATCTGATTACCAAACCCTTCCTTCACCTCTGACAAGACATCTTGTGAATGTGGGGAATGCCAGGCCTCCACCGTGGTTCGGATTCCACGTTAAACTTTAGGTCCTTCATTTCATCTCACAATCACCCTACCATTACACATTAGCTTAAGTGCGTATAACCCGAACGGGTACTAAGACTCGATCGATGCTAATAATAATAATAACAAATCATATGCTCAAAGCTCCATCCACCTTAACTCATGCTTTACCTCCATCATACACTGCCATAATTGGATTTACTAACCAGCAGAGTTAAAAACTGCTTATCCCTATGACAAAAAACTGGACTTGCACGATGTTTAAGAGGGCCCAACTACTTCTATCACCGAAAATAGAATGTGAGAAGGAGGTTTATCTTGGTTCTTTTGTGGAAGAGGTAAAAGAGTCCGTAGTTATTTGAAGGATAAGTTCTGCAGGATGTTATAATAGCCTTGTAGACAAATTATTTGGTCTTCTTTCTGGTCGAACAATGTTCTGCAGATGATAACTCTTAAGTGGTTACCCTCTTCATAAAAGTTGCTGACTTAAGTAAGAAGGATTCGTTTCAGCTTGCTTTGTTCCTCACACATATGTGATTGTAATGGAATACTTAATATCATTTTTGTTCACCACTAGTTTACTAATCTACACAATTATAAAACTAAAAAACTCAAATTTTCAGCCATGACTGGCCAGCAGCAAGTACATTGGTACAGTTGTATTTGGAGTTTTAGGCATCAGATGCACTTGAAAATGTGGGGGTCTCTTAACAAAATCAAGTGACTAAACAGCCAGTTTATGCCACTAGACAAGAACTAAATTTTAAAATAATTTTGCAATTACTTGGGAGGCTTAACAAAGAAAAAGTTATTTGATTCTTTGACAAGTTCACTGAATTAACTTAATATTCATTTAGACCTTTGAAAATTTTCACTTCTCTGCACAAAGTCAAGACAAAATTTTCATTAATAAGATCAAAGTCAAGACAAACCCATTGTAGCATACAAATTAAACCTTGTTTGCAAAATCATGTTTTAACTATTTTTTATATTAATTTTCTTACTAATAGTCCACTTTTAAATTATGCACCAAGATTCAAGTCAAACTTTCACAAATGTTTTTGGCAGAATCACAATACCTCTGTGATATTAACTAAAATCAAGATCAATCTTGTTTTGATTTTTGATTCAAATACTTAAGGGGTTAATTACTCATTTTAATGAAATTGTGAAAGGATGTTTATTTATTTTAATGGAGCAGTGAAATGAATGGTAGATAAAGGAAATGCACCAAATCTCAACTTAGATGATGGAAAATCTCCCTCGGTGAACCCTGCCTAAATTTTAACTATAGTCTTGACCTCCCACATTAGAGCCAATCCTATAATTAATATGTCTTACTTTATTAACTTACCTAAATGTTATTTAGTTTTAACATGATACTTTAGCCATAACTATCGTACTTAAGCTATCTTCTTTGTATATTTATTAGCACCTTAAAATAAACCTTAAAATGTAGCTATATAACATCTTCATTATCAACTGTTATCAGCCTGTGGCCGAGTCAGTTTAGTAAAATGCCTCCATCCTCCTTTAATTACTTTTATTATTCTCCTCTCATTTGCACATTTTTGGTTATCTGCTCTTCCCATCTCTTTCTTGGGCTACCTTTCAGTCTTTTTCCTACACATTTTAATTTCCATCATTTTCTAAGACCTCTCTTTTTCCATCCTCCTCACATGCCCATTCCATATCACTTCTTCCTTCCTCTACTATCATGTACACCCCATACCCCCACTCATTCCCGGATAACTTTATAATTTCTATAACTTCTTTATGATTTTAATATACGTTTATAAAAATAAGTTAATAATAATGCTCCCTACATCACAATATAAATGGTATATAATCAATATGTATTAAAATAACTAATTATTTTTTATGTACATAAAGTTTAAAAATAAAATTCCCAAGCCAATTGTAGTGTACAACCTTTAGTTGCTGCGATTGAAATATATGTTCTTTGACTAGACTAGTATTAAAGTATCCAATATGGCAGTAGAACATTACACTGGTGACGAGGACATAATAATAGTGTTAAATATGTCAATTTAAGTGCATTTTTAATTTAGAAAAACTTATATACATAAAAGAAAAAGTATGGCCAATAACTTAAAATGTTTTGACCTGATGGGTGAAGAATCCATAGTGGCCCAGAGAGGGGAAAGATGGCTACGTTCGTTTAAGATATTTTTGGTGGCCAAAAACATAAAATAAGATGAGAAAAAGACTCATTTGCTTAATCAGGTCAAATTGTAAACTGCAATTTGTGAGAATTTGAATAAAATACTATAATTGACCAAGTCATTTATTATCATATGAATTACATAGGCTTCTCCTAAAGGAAGGGGGTAAATTGACATTAACAACAGTTTCACAAATATCCCATATGTTAGAACAATCAGAACACCAAGCCAAGACCATGGAGTGTTCATCAGCTACACAAGTAAATGAATCAGTTGCGGAGGCTGCAATTAAAAAAAAACTTGTTATCGTTGGGGATCTACAAACCATTTGGCCTGATAGGAAGATTGCCCTGCCAGAAACTAGACTTGTCAAAAATATAATTATGCCAAATTTTGTAAAACTCAACACAAGAACAAGTATGAGGAAGAACGTAAGGAAAGGAAAAAGAAGAGTAAAATACATAACCTAAAAGACAATGAAAATTAAAGCAGCGAAGAAAAGTATGCCTTCAAGATTAACTTTAAAAATTGTGAGGATGACAAAATAACTGTTAAACTTAGGATAGTTAAAACTAAACTTATGATAAACTCAAGCTCCTCATACAACAGACTTGATAAAAGGACATGAAAAATTTTAAAAAGAGGAAAATAAAAGGTTGCTGTGAAATATCAAATAAAGCAATGTATGCCAATGGTACCACTAAATCATTACCTGTGTTAGGAAGATTTATCACAAATGTGACACTAGCTACAGGAAAGTAGTTTTTACATTGTAGGACGTGAGGGAACACCAATACTAGGGAAAAAGATGTCAGAAAGTTGGTGGTACTAAACTTAGGGTACACATTAAATGCCATTATTGAAATTGATGCAATGGAAATGGTGAAAAAGAACTATCCATCAGTGCTTAAAGAAACTGCCAGTAAAATTAATGGACACAACTTAAGCTAGGAATAGACAAGAGTGTGATTCCAGTAGTGTGTGGATTAAGAAAAACACCAAGGCATATAACATTAAGGAACAAAGAGAACTTACAAGAATATGTGGAAATGGATATTATAGAAAAGGTTATTGAACCATCAAAGTGGGCATCGCCAATTGTGTGGAGCATAAAACCCAATGGGAGATTTGAGACTTTGTATTGAAATGAGGGCTGATGACCAGGCGGTCCAGAGGGAGTTTTATCCAATACCTACAATCACAGAAATAGCGCCTAGTCTATAAGGTAGTACTACTGTGTTTTCAAAGTTCGACTTAAAATCCACATTTCACCAAATTGCTTTGAACGAATCATTGAGATACATAACTACTTTAACTATGCCTCTTGGACGAATCATTGAGATACATAACTACTTTAACTATGCCTCTTGGACTATGCAGATACAAGAGGCTATTTTTGGCCTAAATTGTACACCAAAAGTGTTCCAGAAAACATTGGAACAAATACTTTAATCCTGTGAAGGAGTTGAGGTTTATATTGATAACTTACAAGTACACAGAAAAAAAGAGCATGATTACCACTTAAACAAGTTGTTGTCAGTATTAGAAGAAAAAGGAATTTCACTTGATATAGAAAAATGTGTATGGGCTCAACCAGAATTTGATTTTATAGGTCATAGAGTACACCCATTAACAAGCAAGATTGAATCAGTTAATACATGTAGTGCGCCAAGAACCAGGGAAGAACTTAGAAGTTTCCTCGGCCTAGAATGATATTGTGCTAAGTTTATACCAATTTTTGCTACCTAGTGTGATTCTCTAAAAGAATTCCTATGGGAAAACAAGACGTTTAAATGTGCGTAAGAACAAGATAAGGCATTCAAAAATTTGAAATTAGAGCTAACAAAACCAAATACTAGGGTTCCTCCAACCAGGATGTAAAACCACCATTATTGCCGATGCCAGCTCTTATGGCCTTGGGGTCATTCTTTTTCAACATTGAGTAGGAACTCCCAGAATAATAGAATTTGCCTGTCGTTCCCACATCTGTGTCGAGAGAAAATATAGCTAAATTGAAAAGGAGGAATTAGGGCTTGTATGGGCATGTGAGTGATTCATTATTACATTAATGGGGAGAGGTGTAATTCATCACAGATCACAAACCGCTGGAATTTATTTTCTCACCCCGGCCCAAATCATGTCCAAGAGTCTAGAGGTCTGTGATGAGGCTGCAAGGCTACTATTATTCAATAAAATATCAATCATTCATGGAAGAGCAACAGTTCAGACTCACTATCGAGATTACCATGAAACAATAAATATAATTTGACCAAGACTCACCTCGGTGGTGTAGTTAGCTAATGCGCCAGTAGTGTTGAGCTAGACCACCGAGGATGGGGAGATCGAGGTTTGAATCCCGGTCGGGTGAACTGGGGTGGTTTTTCTTAAATGGGTTTCCACTCTCCTTCCACGCAAATGCGGGTCCACTTCCTCTAAATTCAACCTTCCCAATTCCTATTCCTTTAGTGTAATTAGTACTCAAGCGTATGACCCGAACGGGTAGTAAGATGCGGTGCTAAATAAAAAAAAATTGACCAAGGGGATTTGCATGTTAGATGGGTCTTTGAGCAAGCAACTCCATGGGCAATCAGTCTTGAAGAAATACAAGAAGAATCGACAAAAGACCCTCATGTTAAGACATTGTCAACCTGCATACTTTAGGATAGGTGGGACATAATGTATAATTTCTACGAATTAATCAAGACTAATCTGTGTATTATTGATAGTGTAATATTAAGGGGTACATGGATATTAACACCACCAACCTAAAGGGATCGAGTACTTAGCCTAGCTCATGAAGGAGACCCAGGTATTGTAAAAATGAAGCAAAGACTGAGCAAAAAAGTATGGTGGAGGAACATGGATAGACAAGTGGATAAGTTATGCAAACATTGTCATGGATGCCAGAGGATTGGAACAGGGGAAAGAGAGAACCCCATGTCTCAAAGAAATACCAGAAGGACAGTGGAAAGATATTGCCGTCGACTTTGTCCATTGAATAATGATCAATATGTATTTGTAGTGATTGATTACCTCAGCATATATTATGAAGCTGTATTTATGAAAAAGATATCAGAAAACACGATAGATGTTTTAAAGGCCATATTTTGACAGGACTACCAGAATCTATAACTGCAGACAATGGAAGACTATTCAAAAGTGGAGAAATGCGGGAATTTGTGCAGAAAATAACATAGAACTCAGACTTGTTACACCAAAGTGTGCCCAGGCCAATGGTGAAGTTGAGCGACAGAACTGGTCCATCACTAAACGATTAAGGATAACCGATGTTACAGGAAAGAGTCTTAAAGAAGAGTTAAGGTCATATTGGTTTGCCTACCAAACTACCCCCCACTCTGTTACAGGGGTCACACCAGCTTCATTGATGTTCAATCGAGAAATCGTACTCGATCCCAAGATTTGAATTTTTGAAACCAACAGACACATAGGTCCAAGACAGGGATTTAGAGAACAAAATGAGGGGTAAGGATTATGGAGATAGAATAAGAGGAGCCAGGACATTAGAAATATTATCAGGTGACATAGTTCTTGCTAAAAAGGACAAGCAGAATAAATTAGATATCACATACAGCCCAATATCATTTGACGTACTATCCAAAAATGGAAACTCCATGGTCATTCAATCTCCCAAAGGACAAACTTACAATAGGAGTGTTACTCTTACTCGAAAATACTGAAGTCCAGAGCCATCAGCAGATCAAATTAGGCCAAAAGAAAAAGAGCCTACTGAGGCTGCAAGTACGCAAGAACCGGCTGTGAATGACACAACCCCAAGGTGACCAACACGAGTACGCCGAGAACCCTTCTGTTCTCAAGAATATGAAGTTGCTGGCAGAAAGTGTTATTGAATGTTTAAATCTAAATGTGTCAAGTTTAATTTTTAAAGTGGTTTCTATATCATTTAAGTTTATAGGGTGACCTGGTGGTCTAGGGGTAAGGTGTCAGACTTCTATGCTGGCGGCCGGGGTTCAATCCTCGGTGCCGGCACAGATTTATCTGATTACCAAACCCTTCCTTCACCTCTGACAAGACATCTTGTGAATGTGGGGAATGCCAGGCCTCCACCGTGGTTCGGATTCCACGTTAAACTGTAGGTCCTCCATTTCATCTCACAATCACCCTACCATTACACATTAGCGTAAGTGCATATAACCCGAACGGGTAGTAAGACGCGGTGCTAATAATAATAATAATAAGTTTATAGCAGACAAAACTCACATGTGTGACAAATTTAGCTGTAATAGACATCGGTCATAAATGAAAAAGTGGTAAAAGTTTTTAAGTGTTTAAGCACATAGCAGACAGAAGCATTTCAAGTGTGAATAGGTAGAGAGTAATGTAGTGTGTAACCTGTAGTTTCTGAGACAGATATGTTCTGTGACTAGACTAGTAGTAAAGTAGCCAATATGGCAGTAGAACACTACAGCAAGGATGTAATAATGAATGTTAAAATCTAGTTGATGAAACCTGAGTTTTTAAGTCTATTTTTAGATAGTTGCCACTCTTCATAAAATATATTTAAACATTGTTATTTATTTCTTAATGGTAATCTTTCATGTTTTTCGAATTTCTGCAGGCTAGTTTTATACACCTTGCTCTTCTTATGTCTTGCTACTCAAAATAAAATAGTTCATACAACTTTTACATAAACGACCTGGATATTGCAAAATTTTGGATTTAAAGTCATGTAATTAATTTGGATTGTTAAGAATTTAATAACTATATATTGATGTGATTATATTTTTAAAAAAAACGTTTTGGTGACTGCATGGTCACGGTCATGGTCGTCACTCTTTCAATGCAGATGACAGGTAATCAAGGCTCAGATCCTGGTTGGGTGTACTGAGTGTGGCTCTTCTTAGTTGGTTTTCTACCATCCTTTAACACAAATGTTGTATACTTACTCTAAAATTGCATTTTTCCTCTTATATGATGGGTATAACTCAACCGGTTAGTAAGACATAGTGCTTGGAAAAAATATAGTGTTAGAATTGTCTGGGCGCACATAAAGTTGTTCAACATATAATAATATAGAGTGAATAATAACTTGGGTAAAGGAGGGTGAAGGGTAGGAATAATGGCATAGTGATGTTGAATAAATCTTTTTGTTATACAGTAATTTTAGAATTTAATATCATATAGAATAATTGTTTTTATTAAAATATATTGATTATATAACAAAATTCACTATTTATAATTTTAGAACTGTTCTTTCTTTCGAGGGATAGTACTAAGTGTAAATATTTTACGGATTATTGAAGATTACTTCTGTACTATCATGTTTACAAAATCTTTACAAAATCTTTTACTAGAGATCTGAAAATTGAGGTAGGCAGAGCGTTTTTCAGGTTATCAAACAAACAAAATAAACTATAAGATTGCTGGATAGGTAATGTTAAATAAGTTTTTCTATTTTCTTCCCAGTGAATTAGGGCTATTCGTTTAATCCTGATTGTTTTTGATTCAATCAGACTAAGTTAGAGCTTCTTAGCATTTTTTTCTACCGTAGTTTTAATTTATTATTTAGTAATTCAGTAATTATTATGAGTTATACATTTTTGTATTCTATTTTTACTATCATACTTGCTTTTGGATATATCTATACATTTTTAGAATCAGAATGCCAATGCATCACCTAGTGCAAAAAAATCGGGCACAACATTTGGACGGCTTCGTGTTGTGACAGCACCTGCTTCTAGTGTACAAGATCTAACTAAAGAAGGAGAGGAGGAAACTGGAACTGCCCCTCTTGGTACAAGCCCCCAGCTACCTACTTCTGAGTTGCCTAGTCCCCGCTTCAGGGAAGCTACTACAGAGCCGGATGGTTCCTACTATTCTTATGATGCCACAAAAATTGGTACGTAATTTATTTTACTTTTTGTCCTATAGTTGTGACAGCTGTTAGGAATAATCATAATATGTTATATTATACGAGGGCGGTTCGGAAAGTAACCGCCATTCTAGATTGGCGCTAGTAGTTGTGCTGGGAGCTTCGCCATTGTCACATCTGCATGCTCTCTGATTCACTAAGCGTTCAATTGTGACAGTATGAACCTAGTTCTTTCGCGCATTCGCTTGGTATAACCTCAAAACATGAGCATTGCAATAAAAAATCTTGCAAAGTGCTTGCTGTAAGAAGATTTCCTTCGGCGCAAAACGTTTCAGCAGCAGACATTCATCATCAATTGTGTACTGTATACAGTCCAAACGTTATGAGTGAAGGTGTTGTGTGGCAATGTGTCCTATTTTTTAAATGTGGTAGAACAAACATTCATGATGAAGAGAGGAGAGGTAGGCCTTCTTTTGTGAGTAATGATCTTTTCAAGAAAATGATGAAAAAGTTCGGGAAAATCGAAGATCTCTTAACTTTATGAACAATTCCCACAAATTTCTTGTGTGATTTTGTACGAGGTTGTCACCGATAAATTAGGCTACCGAAAGTTCTGTGCTCGGTGGGTACCAAAATTGCTTGCAGAGGTCCACAAAACCAAACGAATGGGCTCTGCCTTAGACTTCCTTTCACGCTACGACGCAGGAGGGTTTTTTTTTTAAGAGAATTGTGACTGGTGACGAAACTTAGGTGGCATACGTAAATGCTGAAACGAAACAACAGCCGATGGCTTGGGGCCATATCAGTTCTTCATGAAAGCTGAAGAAAGCCCGCCAAACTTTGTCATCGAGAAAGGTTATGGCTACGGTTTTTTGGGATGCCAAGGGAGTTTTGCTGGTTGAATCTAGGGAACAGGGTACGACAATCACTTAGATGTCTACTGTAAAACTTTGAAGAAACTTAAGCGAGACATTCAAAACAAACGTCGTGGTATGCGGACATTCAGTGTTGTGTTTTTGCATGACAACTCTCGTCCTCACATTGCTCGAAAAACGCAGAGCTTTTAAAGCAATTCAAATGTGACGTTTTTGATCATCTCCCTTACAGCCCCGACTTGGCGCCAAGGGAATTTCATCTCTTCACTCACATGAATTGCTTGCGTCGCGGCACTTCAATGACGATGACAAACTTCAAAATGCCATGGAAGATTGGCTACATGCCTAGGCGGCTGAATTTTATGAAGAAGGAATTTGTAAAATAGTGAAACGCTATGACAAATGCTTAAATTTAAATGGTGACTATGTTGAAAAATAGTAAAAAGCTGTAGTTTTAAGATATATATAATAAAATATTTTTTCTATGCAAGTTTTTTATCTATAGCCAAACGGAGGTTACTTTCTGAACTGCTTTCGTATGTTGAGAATATCAATTCATTATTTATTTTGGTTTATTTTCTATGTATATTTAATTCTGCTATGGTCACCGAGTGTCATTGTGTATCCAGGCAATCTTGATTTTCACAAATAACCTTTGAGTTGATCCACAACGTAAAACCAATTTTTATTTTGATAGAAGAAGTTTCAGGTATTTCTCCATAATAATGAAACTGTGTCAGTTAATAGCAATGTGTGAAAACATTATTCATCTAATTTTAATCACAAAAATATTGTTACTCTTAGTCTAATAATGACTATTATTAAAATTGCAATATTATATTAAGTTTCTGCTAGTATACATTTAAATCTAAAAACATGATTTAATAAACAACAACTGAAGAGAATAATTTCCTCTCCCCCTTTTCACATTCATGCTTTAAATTTCATTCTAATTATTAACTAATCTCACTAACTTTCTTATATCATAGATATTTTTGATAGGTGTCAAATAAAACCATAGCCAGACACCAATAATGATAATTTTGAGTAAATTTATTTGATGAAATAAGTTTGACAATTACTTCGGGTGTTATTGAAATAAAAATTGATTTAAGATTGAATTAGTGTTTTAACAATAGAAATTAATGATCAGCATAAAATTATTTTTAATTCAATTTAAGATAAACTACATGCTTTTTAATCTACATATTCTACTTAGCCATTACTATTGTCGAGTAGATAAAACTATATTTACAGAGCTACATAACTATAGTACTCATTAGTATATGTCAACTAATAAATGCTCTGGTCTCATTCTTAGCACATCAGATCTTAAGAAGTTTTGCAAAGAATTCTTACCATGCATATAACTTTTTTGAGAGAATGTAACAAATTGTGTTTCCATGTAATTCTAACCAGATTTAAAGTTATTTCATTTAAATGTAGTTTAGATATTTCGTATAAGTATTATATACATAATTATTCCTAGTTATTATAATGTGTCCAGGTCTCATTGGCTCATCACCTGTAACTGATCAACGTGAACCTTTGAAAGAACGTGCCAAAGAGCATCGTGTTCGTCGCTTCCATTCTTCAGGAGATTCAAGAAGACCCATCAGCTGTAAAATAAACAATCGAGACACCTCAATTACTCAATTTGCTGTGATAGATGATGATAATGTATCTGCTCTACAGCAAGTCACACGTGGAGGGGGTGGTAAGAAATTATTCATATTTCCCTATGAAATGTCCTGTTATTCATAAGTTTATTTATGGGTTGGGGCTATCCATAAACCCTGTCACACTAATGTTGTTTGTTTTTAACCCCCTCTCCCTCGTTTATCAGATATCACAATTTCGTGAAGCCCCATTCTAATATTAAATCACAATATCATGCACCCCCTTCCCTATTTAAATTGTATTTTTAATTTTATAGCCTATATAACCCTTTTATTGAAACATTTTCTTACCGATCATAGTCGATGAGTCAATTATTTGTTTGTATCTGTGTACTTTGGGCTTATTAAGACAAAACGCTGCCCAAATAGAACGGGTCTCTACACATGCCAGAAAATGTGCTGAAAAAGAAAATATATCAGAGATTTAAGAAATGGGTTAAAACTTACCAATTTGCTTTAAAATAACGTAAAAAAAAGTAAAAATTAAGCTTAGGGATTTCTTAAGCCCAAGCATATTTTTTAAATTGAAAATTGTCACATTTTCCCCTAAAAAAAGAATGTTAATAATCACACTAAAAAAGATAACGCACTCTCTTAAGACTATTGTGTGACTGAATCATCATCATTATCACCAACTGTTTCTAGCCTGTGGCTGGGTCAGTTTAGACAACTGTCTCCATCTTACTCTAACCTTCCACCATTCTTCCTTCCTTGTCCTCTGATCGCTTCCATTCTTCTATTCACACTTGAACACTTTTTGTTATCAGCTACTCCCATCTCTTTCTTGGCCTCTCTTGCAGTCTTTTTCTACATACTTCATTTACAAAATTTTCTTTGGCATCCTATCTTTTTCCATTCTCATCACATGCCCCATACCATCTCAGTCTTTCTTCCTATACTATCTCATGTATTCCTTGTACCCCTACTATTTCCTGGATAACTTCATTCCTAATCTTGTTTCTGCTCATGACAGCTAGCATGCTCCTCACAAACTTCATTCCTATAGCCTCCACTTTCCTAGTCTCTCTTATAATCACTGTCCATGTTTCTGCTGCATATGTGACAATGGGTACAAAGTACATCCTGTACAACACTTCCTTACACTTCAAGAGCACTTCTCTTCTCCATAGCAAGTCTCTCACGCACCTATAGTACATCTCTTGCTGCAGTCCTCTTCTCATTATATCCTTTTTACATCCACCTTTCTCCTCGATCACGCCTCCAAGATATTTTATGTTCTGTACTTTTCTCAGCTCTACTCAATTCAACCTTTTAGCTTTATTAGGCCTTACCCTCTTCCTTGTCATTATCATCATTTCACACTTTGCCATGCTAAATTTCATTCCACTCTCTTTCCCTGTGACTGAATACAGACTACAACTCACCCTTGAACTATCAAGACTCGGGAATTTTCGGCCCTCGGGACTACGTGGCATACGTTTCTCTCACCTGATACTTGAAAGTATAAGTTTCTGTAATCGGTAATTAAAGCCAAAAACTTTGACATTTTACATATGTTACAAATACCCGCCATAATGGAACTTAATAGTCCTGAAAAGAGGAAATTAACCCTACCAGTAAGAAACACTGCTGAATAACAAACTGTAAATGGCAATATACATTTAACAACTAAATTAGTAAGTGCCTAATGTCTCAGAAATATGTAAAAACTTTGTGAAAATATTCTACAATAATGTAATATAAGTGATAGAAAAGGAAGTCAACCTAAGAAATAGTTAAGTTAGGCTGTTATAGAAACAAATAAACGGAGACTCTTATTCATTTATTAATACATTCTTTATACTTTAAGCTTTTGTGTAACTATGAAAGTGATAAGAAATTGTAAGTTTTAAGAGAGTATGAAGAATGAAGCGAGAAGTTAATTATTTTCTATCATTGCCTAACCTAACTATCCTTTAAAGGTGACTTCTTTTCATATCATTTACATAACATTATTGTACATTGTTTCCACAATGTTTTATAATAATTTTTTTACTAAGTTATCTATTTGAAAGATCTTAAATTTCTGTATGTTTACAGTAAAGCAATAATATATTTTAATCAACTCTAAATGAAAAGTATTCCTAGCAACTTGAATACAACTAGAGTTGTCTCTACTTATTCTAAAATTACACTACTAACTTGACAAATTTAGACAACATGGTAAGTGAGAAAATTGGCAATATTTAGTCCCATTTTTTTTATTGTGTTGGAGCGTTTTTAAATAGTTAAGTAATAGAAATTTTACAGTAGTTTGCAATTTGGTAAATTAAAGTTAAATATCTAATTTTTATAATGATTACAACAATATATGTATATAAAAAAATAATCTTTCAATTTTTTATTTTCCAATAGGTTTGACCCTCGCATCTCAGTGGAAATCTCAGTTTGATGACTCTGAGGAAACTGATAATGAGTGGAAAGGAGAAAATCTTCAAAGTCCAGAGCATAAGCACAATCTTTCTCAACAGGTATGTTTTATATATACTACACACAATACCGCTGTATGATTGCAGTTTTGTATCAAGAAGAGAATATTGGGTTTTATATGTTCATGTGAATGATTGTTTACAAATATGTTAGAATTTTATATTTTGTTACATTTTTGTTTGTATGAAATGATTTTGTTATATTGATAAGTTTTTTTTAAATAAATGAATGTTAAAATTGATTTGAACTTTTTTTTACACACATTATTTCACCCATTCATATTTCAGACAAAAATATGTGTGTTAATTGCATTCACAATCCAATTCCCTCATCCTTTTCCTTAGAATTAATGTTTGAGATTTAATTTACTACCTAATTTAATTTAACAATTATGATTATACCATTTAATAAGTATAGAAAGAATGTGGTAGGAAGAAAAGTGATTCTTAATCAATATTACAATAACATTTGACATATATCAAATTATTTTATCTGCAACTGTCACTGTAGATTGATAGTATCAATATATATATTTGAGGAATGCCAGGTCTCCACCGTGGTTCGGATTCCACGTTAAACTGTAGGTCCTCCATTTCATCTCACAATCACCCTACCATTGCACATTAGCGTAAGTGCTTATAACCCGAACGGGTAGTAAGACGCGGTGCTAATAATAATAATAATATATATATTAAATAATACTAATATTATAATAGTAAATTGTTATCTTTATTGACCTTAAAAATCATGTTTGATTTTTCTGAACTGTCCTTCCAATCATTTTTAATAAAAAAAAATATTCTTGTAAATAATTGAACATACACATTTATTTGTAAAACAATTTTTGTTTTATGTTAAATGAATAGGTAACAAAATGGTTGGCTCACATATTAATTGAATTCAAACAAATGTATAATTTGTAATATTAAAGTAATATTAGATACATTTATGTATATTTTCATGTCTATATGACAAAACTAACATTTTCAGGATGTTGTTTAATGATGGCAGTTGTTTGTTCAACAATTGAGGGTGACATGAATTGTTTTTTATTTTTACCATTCTATAAATGGGTAAGAGGAAAGAAAGGTTAAATCTATGAATCATTGGGTTTGAGAATAAGTTAGGATTTGGTGATATGTTAGAACTAGTGGCATATACATTACAATTTGTATTGCAAATTGTTTTTTGATATAATTAATAGTCATACACTATAAAATTGATGGGAGTTATATCGTGTATTACTATATTGTTGCCCCAGTATTGCTCTTAATTTCTTGCGGTGGTCATTCTTTTAATTATTGTTTTAGTTTTGAGAATTTTATATATTGAACATTGCAGTTAGTGAATGCTTCAAAGTTGGTAGATTAATTCTTTGGCTTCTCAATTATGATTTATTTTACAGGTTAGCTTATCTTGATTATACTACCAGAGGAGTTATGGATGCATGCATATTGCAATTTTTCAGGAAATCGAGCAAAAGAGGTGGTTTTGTTTCAGGTTGTACTGTATGGTCTAGAAGCATGTGTCAAACTCCATGGTAACTATGGTTATTGTTCCTGTTATGTTTATAAAACTCTACTTCAGAGATACAAGAATAATCTCTATCTTCCATCACTTATTAATTAAATTAATTTGAAATTCTTTAAACACAATTTTAAAATTTGTAGGATCAAATTTATAAGGGAAAGTGTACACTTCAAATGACTTAGGAATTAAGTTTTTTTATTCATTACCATATTTGCTTAGTGCTCATATTTTCAATTATCTAGATTATTTATATCATTTCATTTTTATATAAAATTTAAATCTGTGTCTTTTTCAGGAAAAAATTAATTAGCTTATAATTCCACTGTCTTTTTTTTCTGCCACTACTCTGTTAAAAAGGTTTATTTAATATTCCTTAAACAAATGTATTTTGATTTGTTCATTGAAATAGCATATTGTTGTAAAAAAGATTTATTTAATATTCCTTAAACAAATGTATTTTGTTTTGTTCATTGAAATAGCATTTTGTATGTATTATTATGAATTTATTTTAAAATAATATTGTATAACATGTAAACCTGTATTAACTAAATTGCTAATGTAATTACCTTTTTAAAAATATGCATAAAATTCAGTAGAAACAATTGTAAAAATATACATTGAATATATATTCTCCCAATATTTAAAATATGTATTAAAAATGTATTCAAATATATTTTGTTCTGTAAAAATACGGCTTGGGCTTTAAAAGCATTATTAAATACATCAATTTCATTGTCACTTACAAATAATTAACATATTATTAAAAAGATCTACCAATTTGTGTTTATAAACATTTAATTTATTGTGCTTAAATTATCATGCACATGTTGCAACTCTACATATTATTTTGATCAACATGTTGTTTCACTTTGTTACAAATAGCCAGTTTTTCCTGCTGAAACATCACAGTGTGCTCCACCACCTATAGAAGCTGATAGAACAGTTCCTGTCAATATCATCCAATCAGTTACGCCTGCAGTTTGTGCGGCGATAGCTTCAGAGGTACCCGCTTTAGGAAGAGTTCCGCCTGAGCTATCCAGAATCAGTGAAGATTCCCGGTTAGAAAAGCAAAGCCATCAGCAATCACCACAGGCAAGCTAATGAAGTGCTACTTAACAGAATTTAAATATTTGAAATAATTATTGAGTCCAAATCTTAATAATATCTTAACGTGTATCTGCCCTAGTGAATTTGTTAAACAGTATCTAACTATTTTCAAAGCTATGGCTTTTGTGAAACCAAATTTTTATCTCATCACATTTTACAATGCATTTCTCGTTTGAATAACATTTGTGAAAAAGCTTTGCTGGAGAAGGGAAAAATGAACTGTATTTATCTTTTAAGGGTATATAAAGTAGTCTTTAGTTTATTTTAACATTTTATCTTTTTGTAGGGAACCATTTGTACCCTCTTGTTTAACAAACTTTTGTTCTAAAGTAAACATTGTTACTGACCTTCCTTAACAGTTTCATTGATATAAAAACAACTTTGACATATCCATTATAATTTAGGTAGATTTGGATAAATAAACCATTCTACAATAAAAATCGTGTTGATATTCTGGGGGAGGGGGGGTGTTAAATGGAGTGCATGAGACCGTTGAGGAAGCAAGACTGAGATGATATGGGCATGTAATGAGGCTTGAAAAAGAGAGAATTCCAAAGAATATGTTGGAAACTATGTATGAAGGAAAAATACCTTAAGGGAGGCCAAGTTAGAGATGGGAGGAGCAGATAACAGAAAGTGTGGAATTGAGAGGAGAATGTTGGATGAATAAAATGATGTAGAATGGTGGAAGGATAGCGGATAGCATTTTACTAAACTGACCCAGCATCAGGCTGGAAACTGTTGATGAGAATGTCCCCCACTTATCTTTGTTTTAGAATGTGTGTGATTTTTAATTAATTATTAACATCTGTAGCTCTATTCATTCTTAATAATGTATTTTTATTTAAATTACATTAAAGTTTTCTTTTGAATCTCCTATTAATTTTTCTTTAAAATGCAAATGATGATTATCATTATTAGCTCACATTTTTCATTCAAACGATTAAAAAAGTAATAAACATTTACTTAATCTTGTGTAAGATATCAAATCTATTTTTGAATTTTACATGAATTTTTGTTTATTTGGAATAGAGTATTAGGCTAAATCATGGTTTAAATTGGGAGGGATAGCCAACACACTTACCTGGGTGATACTGGATTATAAATGGTTTAGATAGAACACTAAAAAAAACACAAACACATTTTTAAGGACAATACACTGTCACAGGCAGCTTCATCAGGTCAGGAGAGTAGACTGATGCTCTTGGTTGAACTGCAATGTTGACTACTGTCCACAGTTGACTGTTTTTCAGTTAGGATATCACTGTATAGATGACAGCACTATGAATACATAGATAGATAGAAAAACTAAAAATTGTGTTATATACTTTATTATTATTGTGACTTTGAATGTAATAAGTGTGCTGGTAGGAAGGAGAGGAATTACCTAAAGTTGAGGTTAGGTGCTTGTCTGGACTTGATAATATATTGATGTGCCAGTTCCCATATCCTTTATTTTTGAATTGTTGTATATTTCTTTGTTCAGGGATTTGACCACCTGGTTGTGTAACAGTAATTAAAGTCCAGATTATGCGGTTCGGCATGTGATGCTACAGGCTGATCTTTATTTTTCATTTTTGTGTCATGTCGATGACCATTCCTAATCTGAACTTTATTCACTTTATTCACTTTATAACACAATTTTTAGTTTTTCTAGCTATCTATTTATTTACAGTGATATCATAACTGAAAAACAGTCAACCTTTTAGTTCAACCAAGAGCATCAGTCTACTCTCTTGACCTGATGAAGCTTTCTGTGGCAGCGAAAACTTGTCCTTAACAATGTATTTATGGGTTTTTTAGTGTTCTATCTAAACAATTTCTACTCCAGGATCACCAAGGTAAGTGTGCTGGCTATCCCTCCGCTTTAATTTTTGTGAAATAACCTTTAATTAAGTTGTTACAAAATGTATTCGTTTATCCACATTCAGGCTCTAGATGAAACCTTACCAGGAGAAAACACAAGTAATGGACAACCTAAATATCTTTCTGGCAAGGTTCGACCGTCTTGTCTTAATATTGCTGGTATAGAATGTTTCCCAGAGATTCAAGGAAAATTGCCTCATGCATGGAGCCTACCTCAGTTAGCACCTCATATAAGGTATATGCATTCTTATTTGTTGGTACATACTTGAATTGAGTAGAATTTATTAATGTCCTTGGCATATCCTATTTCTGTACCTAGTTTTGTTAACGTACACTAAATAACATGGCTAAATTCTTATGCATTGATGATCGTACATACAAAAGACGAATAATTATTTGAAATCTTTGCTCCATTTCTGCCACCTCTTTAAAAATTTTAAGTTTGCTTAGTTTAATCCTTAATTCTCTCTATAATCTTTTAGCAACCATACTTTATACAGGCGAATGGTGGTAGGATTTTTAAACATTCCAAACTTGGTCATTAATGTCTATGAAATAAAATGCATTGAGCAAAATATAATGTGATAAACAAATATAATATAATTGTAGAAACAAAGAAATCAAAAACTTTTATTTGTGCTTTATTTTTCTGAAGTTATAATTCTTTTTTACAACCTTGGTAAATAAAAAATAAACAAATATATGACTTAATGAAAGATTTTTAATTCATAAATGAATCAGACACCCCTTTCTTTGGGTTTGTTTAATGTTGATTAGTGCGGAAATGTCTTGTGATTCAGGAGGGAAGTAACAGATGGGTGTGGCCTAGACATCTCTTTTCTCTACAGCCTCTAAGTAGATAACATATTCTATAATGATTTGTATTATAAATATTATAATAATAAATTGGTCTTGAGGAATTTGAGAATGGAACCTGTTTGATAAAAATTCAAAATGCTGTATTATTACTTTTGTTAGATTTATAAAAAAAATTGTAAATTTTAGCATATTTTCACAAATGATAAATAAGTACAAAAAAAACGTGAGCAAGGTCTTACTTGTACATCCTTCCTTTACTAATTAAAACATGGCCCTTGTTCCTATGATGTCTTTATGAGGCTGTAATAGTTAAATAATTTGCTCATGCAAACCAGTAAATGAGAACTGATGCACTGATGTATTTAACTTTTACTGTGGCCTGGTCAAAGTTACTGTTTAATTAATGTCTTCCTATATGATCTGTGTATTTCACCAAAATCTGTGCATTTTCTATGATACAGGCAATGTTGGCTGCAGAATTATTTTTTTGGAGAGTTGTTATAATTATGGTTTATACCATTTGAAATCCTGAGAGTTGAAAGTTTTCAAACTCTCATTTTTTATTAGCTTTTATCATACAGTTTCTTTGAAGTATACAGTAATACCTTTTAGGTTAAATATTTGAATATTCCAAGAGTGAATTTTTATTAAACTAATGATGTTATTGATTATTAATTTTGTTAGTAAATAATTTCCCAAGAATATTTAATTATTTTGCTTAAATATTTATTTGTGAAGATATCTTTCATATTACTACATAAAGTATGAGCAGCAAATTTTTTTTTCCAACTCTACAATGCACATAATGTTGGCTTACTAATCTATTTGGTCGTTTATACTCTTTGTAGAACACTTATTTTCATATGTATATTTACTCAATATATTTCTTTTTGTTTACAGGCTGTGGCTAGAGGCTCCTCTAGTCCAACAAGCTGCTTTTGATGATTTAGTGTATGAAGTGGATATAATGAGAAATGTAGCTACACGACACACACAAGCAGCTAAAGAAAAAATGGACACTGATAAAGAGTTCAACAGAAGGCCTAGTTTACCAGTGAGATTCCCATTTTCAGAAATTATTATTATTACATAGAAAATAAAGTTTTTTCATGGCAATAAAAGTATATTAAATTTCCTAGATTTCGATCATTAATTTTATTAGAAACTTGACTTTGACTAAACCAATACATGTACAATTGGTTGCTCATTTTTTTTTAATCGCCATAACTTTTCAATTCAAAGAATATTTTATTTGTCTCCAAGTTTTAATGGTTAGTAATAAACTTTTTTATACAAAAGCTCATTAAGAAATGCATTAGCTTAATCCGAACAAGTAATGAGACTGGGTGACAAAAAAGAAAAGTATTAGATTATTTTATTTTAAAATGGAGTGTCTAAAATAAGTTCTTTGATATTCATTTTGGATTAATCTACACAAATATTTATTACCTCACTACCAAAATTCTTGTTTTTTTTTGCTGGTAATCTTGAAATATTGGTTCATGTTTAAAATTGGCCATCTACTTAGATGAATAAAATGTGTAAATATATATGATTTAAGCTTATTCTTAATTAATTACCCTACACTGTTGCGCTTTTTTATTACTAACTCTCTCATAGTTAAAGCTGTTACCACATTTGGACCCTTACAGGACAAAATTTCTGACTAACATTTTAATTCATATAAAATCCAAAACTTGTAATACATGACAATCTTTTAAAACAAAATCCATTCTAAAACTCTTTGAAATTATACTGAACCAACTGTGTTTCAAGTTGTGTTGAATTGTGTGATATTGCCCCAACATCTTCTTTCCTAGTACATAACTGTTACGACTTGGCAGTATCCAAGTAATGACATTAATCGGGTCAAGTAAGGGGGTTTCAAACAGGTTGTCAGAGGGATGGCTCACAGTAGTCTCAAAGGTGACAACACTCCTTGCCTTAGTATCCAGTGAAATTATTCTAACCATCAAAAGTTCCTACCACCTACCAATTTTAGCGCTATAGATGGGTTAGATCATATATTTCTCGAATTGGAATCTTTGATTTTCTTTCAAATGTTGAATCCAAATTTGAATCCTTGAATTTTTAAATAAGTATAATTTTTATTTTAAGTCATAATATTTAAAATTTAATTTTAAATATTTTAAGTCAAAATATTTAAAATCTAATTTTAAATAAATCTGTTTAAGGTTACTGTCAAATCTTGTATCTTTGTCATGTATCTTGCATCATATCATAAACAATAAATATAACACTTCTTTTTTACTAAATTAATGATATTAAAACGATTTTGTTCATTTGTATGATTTTACTACTATCCAAAAATACTAATTTCTTTATAATTCCTTTTGTCAATTACATAAAATTGTTATTTGAGGTCAAAGATCTTCATGAGTGTATTATCATTATTTAAGATTTTTACAAATCTGGAATCTCTCAAATACCATAGGAGGATTCGAGCTTCCCATCTTAAATGTTATCAGGTGCCCATTAAAAATATAATAATTATAAAAATGTGGTTGGAAATGTACCAGTAGAAAAGACGAGAGTTAAAAGTAATAGGGCTAACATTCACACATGCTGGAGTAGAAATTTTTGAGACAAAATATTATCCAAAAGCACATGTAAACACTATCTTTTTCTAATAGGTAGTAGTCATTAAAGCTAAAATAACTGCTTCCTACTGACATTATTAGACTATCTTTAACAAATACTAACACTTAGTTACAGTCTTTCCAACCTGAAAAACTAATGTTACCTGTTTAAGAGCAGTTCTTCGAATTTTTAACAACTATTAATACATGTTTATATTATTGGTAACCATAAGAGGGAGTGACATAACTACATCGAATGTTGTTTCAATAAAAGCTATAAACAGATTGAGCATTGGTTTGTTTGGTACATACATATCTAGTATTTTAAAGACCTCCCACAACTCTTATCAACTCCTCCAACTATACTTGCCAGCCAATAATAAAGAAGTAGTGTATAATGTTGCGATCAAAGCTACCAACAGATCGAGCTTTTATTGAAACCATGTTTGATGTACTGCTATACACCCTC
The DNA here is from genome assembly GCA_902151425.1 of Timema shepardi. Taxonomy (NCBI): domain Eukaryota; kingdom Metazoa; phylum Arthropoda; class Insecta; order Phasmatodea; family Timematidae; genus Timema; species Timema shepardi. The sequence continues at coordinate 66,733 of CABFVX010002704.1, read as the reverse complement.
AAATGAATAATTGGAATTCATTATGTTCTCAACCCCCGAAAAAGCCACTTGTAAGTTAGTGTTTAATTTTTATTTTGTATGTTGCCGTTTTGTCTCAACGGCTTATACTCCTACAATATCCAGGCAATTGTGGTGGTTATACAGTAGAGCGTCGGAAATCCGGACGTCAAAAATCCGGAGCGTCGCAAATCTGGATCGGTGGTGAGAGCAGGTAGGGGAGGCTCTCTTTGGTCACGTGCTCGGCTCAGTTCTGTGCTATCATTTACAAACTATACAGCAGTGGTGAAACCTTAGTCGTATAGTTGCCTTGTGACGTTTTAATGTGCGAGTTAAAATGGTACATATTCTTACTTTGTTAATCATGTCATCATTATCAAATGAAAGTAAACATAAATTTTTATCTATAGAGGATAAATTAGAAATTCTATGAAGACTCTAAAGGGGAAAGTGGTGCAGCTCTCGCTAAAATATATGGTGTGGGAATTTCAACCACTAGTGACATTAAAGCAAAGAAAGACAGTTTGCAACGTTTTGATTCAAAACTAGATTCTGAAGAAGGTTCACAGAAAAGAAAAACCACACGTATTCATATGTATATAGTTATTGAAAGCATATTTGAAAATCCGGACAATTCAGTAATCTGGATGGGTCCTGGTCTCGATCGATCCGGATTAACGACGCTCCACTGTACCTCTTAATTTGGAGCATAACATATTAAAAATAGCAATGTTGGTGGTATTTATATTTAACAAAGTTTTTTATTTTTTTAAACCCTTTTAGTTCCACGCCTATTCCATAATTCGCGCGCGAAGTGTGCCAAAGGCCTATTAGGTTTTGTGTGCGAAGAATGTTACAGCTATTTCTACATTTTTGTAAGGGTTTGCAAGAAAATTTGCCAAACATTTATTTTTGAAGCAATTATTTTGATTTTTCTATTATTCTAATCCATAAATACTGTTCTTAAATAATAATAAATTAATACAATCTAATTAAAATTATTTCATTTCTAAATTTTAAATTTCATTTTAATTCTGTATTATTTTCAAAACTAGTGCTAATTAACATATCAAAAATATACATATATACATTTCAATATTATTTTGTTGTAGTGCATTTAATTTTATACAGTAAAATAAAGTTTTGATTATATATGATTGATTATAAATAATAATTACATCTCTATGAGGAAAACCTTTTTTCGCTTTATGAGGTATTTGTATTATATTTGGAAGAAGGTGTAAGAAAGGAGGATGGAAACATATAAAAGAGATGAACACACTATGGTGTTTACAATGAAAAGATTAACACAGTTCACGCTTTACATTGCTGCCTATAGACAAAGAGGTAATGGTTGCCTCTTAAAGAAAATCAATCGTCAGCACCCAATCTCCCGACCTAGGTTTCATTCTATTTGATGAGTTCTGATAAAATGAAACCTAGTTATATATTATATTGCTTACCTCATGAATACATATTTAGGCCTACACATAGTGAGTTTGTTTTCAAAAAGCTTTTTATAATAAATAATTTCATATTAAAAAAATATATGAATTTACTATAAAAGAATTACACCTATTTACTTACATTGGTAAAGAAATTTTTTCATTCACATGACATACCATAAAAATCTCAATAGTATATTTTTCTAAACTCAGAACAATATAACCGGTATATTTGAAAACTGTTTACAAATCTATTTACATCAAATTGAATGTGAGCCACACTTATGTTTTACCATACAGCTCATACGTAAACCAGCGTTGCACATTAAGTATGCGACCGTCCCATTGTAAATGTACTTAACTACCTGTTCCAATAACACCTATTTACAGTTGATTTTTGTTGCCAACCTTATATACAATTTTATAGGGACATGTTCTTTTTCCAGTGATATATGACACTACTACACTATCTATCAGATAAAGCGAGAACTTGCTCAACTCTGGAGAGCCGTCTTCATTGGCTCGTGGCAATTTTGGCGATAGTAGGCGGAGCCGATCAGATCAGCTCATGGCACTAAAAGGGTTAATACCAGCCTATTCAAATTATTTCCTACATTGTACTACTTTTTGTTACAGGCAATTGCGCTGAATTGGTGTGCTGTCGAAATGTCTAATAAACAAATTGACTCAAAACCTTCCCTTGTGATAAACACAAACCAGTCTTCTGAGTGTCAGTTGATAAATGTAGGTGAAGTTTTTAAAGTGAACACTAAGGATCTCATTCCTGTGATGAAGGAAGAGGAAGAAGATGCACAAGGAGAAAAAAATAAATATATAAATAATGAAGAGGAGGAAGAAGAAGATGGGGAAATAATGGAACCAGTAGCTGGAAGATTAGAGATCAGAGTTTTGGATCGAGCAGAAGGCTCTGCTGTAGTGGAGACAGTAAATAATAATCTCAGACCAAGGAGCAAGTACGTTCATAATAATAGCGTACATGATTATGAGTATTTATTATCTGCAGTGCATAAAATTTTTTTTATTGAATATCTTTAAATTCGATTCTTCTGGAGTTACTCGGGTAACTTTACTCGGTCCAGTTGGTCATTATTATTATTATATTTTCTCTTACCAGTTAAATGAGAATTGACCTTAAGTGAATCACATTTTCGATTCTTTTTAGAATTGCTTGATTTTTTTTAATCGGCGTCGGCGATCCAATCCTAACAATCGGAAATAACAAAACTAATTAAATTAAGCCTTATAACAAAATAATTAAAAACCACCTTAATACTTATGGTATGTTGTTGATTTTCTAAATTGTTTGTATAGTTAATTTCTTATATGACTTAATTTAATGTTAGGAAACAAAGTATAGCACTAATCACAAGTATTTTATTATATTTTATACACATTCTTACAAATAAATAGAGCTAAAATATTGCAATGGGGTGCTGAAGAATGTATTGATGGTCGACACATTTTGGTGGAATGTTGCAAGTATGTCTCCTAATTACCTGGCTCTTGATTTTAATGGTGAGCCTCGTTTTTTGTTATGAGACACTTGGGATGGAGTCATTAATCTTTTTACTCCATTTTATACGCCAGGCTAATATTTAAATTTCATTAGAGTCTAACTCTGATTGAGTGACTCACTCAATTATTACGTACTGCATATTGAGTTTAGTTTTTAACAATTTTAATATATTTTAATCTGTTTGCATTCTCTCTTTAAGTTGGTACAGCTGCTGTTTACAGCAGGTGAATTATGTCTAATTTTCCTTTATGGGGACTTTAATTTGATTTGAAGGGTTATTTCTACACGCCTATAAACAGCAATAATAATAATAATAATAATGATAATATTTGTGTCAAAGGAGAAAGAAATTAAAAAAAGTAAGTAGTCGGAACTGCACTGGCATTTACCTAATGAGAGGATAGAAATCGCTGTTTGGCCTCCTCCTTTCTCCCATCACAGTAGGTTGTGATTGATACCAAGCAATGTGATTGATTTGTATTTCAACACTTAAATTTATAATTCTAAATATTTGATCAAAGATAATATAGTTAAAAGACTCAAGTTCAAATCAGGAATTACCATTAATTTCTTTACCATTAAAGTAAAAAGAAAGTTTTTTTTTAAAGTACGTATCAATTTATTCATTTTCAATGTTTATTAAAACACGTACATTTTTATTGACTGTACATTGGTCATACAAGGTGGAAGCTGGATATGGGTGGAGGGGGTTAGAGGTCACTGCCAGTGTTGACTGCTGAGTGCTGCCTGCCTAACAGAAGAGATTATGGCCTTATGTTATTAGTATCTAATTCCATTACAAGCCTCCTGAGTAAAAATGTATAACCGAACACCAAAGAGAATTCAGTAACTACTCAATTTTTCCTCTCACTACCCTGAGGTAAAAAAAACTTGGCAAATTTAACAGATTTATTTGGCCCTCTTAATGCTTTTCTTGATGAATACTCACTCTTAAACTTTTATTCATTTTTTCTCCAAAGCCTTAGACTAGCCTCGGACACACTGGTTAGCAGCCTGCACGTTATTTGTTTATTGCACCTCGTATTGCTTTTAGTTTAGAATTAATATTGAAGCTTATCATTTCCCTTGTTTATTTGACAGACCGATGATGCGTTCTTTTCAACACGATATCTCTCTTGCGGATATGCCCTGAATGATTTTTGTTATCATTAACACAGCACAGAGACATTGAAGAGTGGAAATTCTTTCTCTCGCTTCAGTTTGATCTTGAGTGTATTATTAGAAGCACACAATGATACCTTCAGGTCCAACAGCATAGTTCCAGCATGCTACAAAATAAACCTCTATAGGAATCTGCTTTTTTTTTCAGTGAAAAAATCTAGTCTGTACATATAATAATAATAATAATAATAATAATAATAATAATACAGCTTTCTTAAGGAAATTTTTAGAGAAAAACATCACACTATATTTTGGCCAATATGGTATATTTTGATACCACATGGCATCTTCCTCAGGAAGGATTAGACTAAACTGGAAATTGGCTCTGGTGTTACCAACTTAGTTGTTGAAGGACAAAACTATGGTAGATTATAAATTTCCTCAAGACTTTGATATAATTATTTGTGAATGGTAGGTGGTGTTAAGGGTGCAGCAGTGCTTATACTTGGAGCAGTCAATAAATATTTTGTGTATAACAAACAGGTAGTGAGATGCAGTGCCAAACAAAAAAGGAGAAAGGGGGGGGGGGGG
>CABFVX010002704.1:30717-60337 GCA_902151425.1 Timema shepardi | reverse complement strand
CCCCCCCCCCCCTCTTTCTCTCACCGCAAATGCGGGCACTCACCCTCTAAAATTCAGCCTTCCCTATCCTTAACTTTATTTTGTAATTAGTACGTAAGTGTATAAGCTGACTGCATAGTAATATTCATTGTTAAGAGATTAAAATACATTTATACTTTATTAAATAAGTGTAGTTTTATTTTTGTATAATACTCTGGTCTTGCAAATATCAAGACATACTGAATTATTTCTTTTGTGTTATCTATGTGGTAATATGCCTTGGTTTATAAGATAAAACAAATTAAATATACTTCACAAATTTATTGAACATTTTCATATCTACTTTTTCCCCTCTGTCTCAATGAACTTTCTTTACCGATTTTAAATCATTAATTTATATTTTAATATTTTCTTTGCCTAAAATGTTACTAAACATAATTTTCCTTCTTAGACCTCATTATATGCAAAATTGAATCAATATAATTGATCAAATTCCTTTGTAAAAATACTAAGAAATTGTTTTATTGGCAACTAATTGATCCTTTTACAGACCTTCAAATTGTGCTGTTGGAAGATTAGAAGAAAACAATTTTTTGTCGAAGCTAGACACAATAAAAGCATCGAGGCCTAGTGGAAATGGAGGAAGCAGTCCAATCAGCCCAGGTATTGGCCAGGAAGATCCATCTGTCTACTTTGATGCTACAGAAGAAAATAATCCAGATACACAAATGAACAACAATTCATTAGATGAACTGCATCAAGAAAAAGTATAGTTCGAGTTTATATTACCATTAAATTTCAAATATGTATACTAGTAAAAATTAATTTTTCTTAAATTAAAAAAAAATATTTAATCATTTTTAATAGTCTTTTTGATAGTTCTTTATTTGATAGTACTTTATCATCTCCTTTTAGTTATGGCTTGATTTGGCTGATGAAATAAATTGTGCTACTCTTACTTAGATAATTTTGTTACATTTTTTTTGTGTATGCTTTAGTTTGCTTTGTATTCCATTTATAAACCTCAGCTAAAACTTCAATTGTTCATCAATTTTTTAATCACCTTGTTTAAAATATGTATACATTTTACAATCAGCCTGTCAAAAGTTAAATGGCTCAACTCTTGGAAGTTTTATGTAATTTTTGAGTTATTTAACCAGATTTAGTTTTATATATCAAAATTTTAAATTCTTAAGCCCCAGCTACACAGTCCGTAAATTCCACATCCTTATAGTTCTTAAGTCCTTAGAAATGGAAATCACTTATTCTCAATCCGTATCCATAATCATGTGATCGTGCCAACCAATGAGAAAGTTGGAAACAATGTCCAATTACACTCTTAAAAAATGTTTTTTATAGCTTGGCACTAACAAACGATATTCCAGTTGAGCGATTACTAACAAAAGTAAATACAAGACATACTTTGATTAAACATCCAGGTTAGGCTACATTTGAAAGGTAGATTAAGTACAGTCACAAATAATATATTTTAAACACAAGCTAGTTAGTCTTATTGCTATGAAAATGCCATTGTTGCTTTCATTCGTTGCTCGCACACATTTACTTTCCTGTGATTGGTAGTCCTTAGCAGTCTCTAACGACTAGTCCTTAGAAAGTTAAAGTTGAGTCAACTTCTACAGAGTGACAATTACTAAGGAACTACAGATAAGGACTCATCTTTTACAGAGTACTACATACCTTACAGATACACAGTCTGTAGATGGGGCTTTGTGTTTTTTTTTAACAATTATGCAAATTTTTCAAAAATGTAAACACCCTGCACGGTAACAATCTTGCTTGGATTTATTTATTTAGTGGCTGTAGGGTACAGCTAAATTTTTAAATATAAATATTCTCACTGTACATTAAATTACTACACACAGACTTATTTTTGAATACATTTATTTAAAATATGTGTTCAAACTAAATAATTAAAAAAAAAACTCATACGTGTTTATTAATGTTTGGCTTATGTTTTTATTTAAGACCTACAATTTTTTCAGGAGCGGCGTCACTCAATCTGTTTGTCACCTGTATTAGAAGAGCGAAATAGGAAATCCATCACATCCACCATATTGGTTCCTTCAGCTAGTGTTAAAAGCAAGATTCCCATCCCAGTTAAAAGTCCAAGGTGTAGCATGATTGAATCGGATGCTGTCAGCAGGTATTATTTGTTTGTGAATCATGGATTTTATTTATTGATAAATGACCATTGGCTATGATTATATTCAGGAAAACATGAAAATAATGGCTTAGCTGATTTTGATGCTGATCACAAGTATAAATGAAATATCTCAAACAGTGATTAAAAGAGAAATTGGATGATATACTTACAAAATGGCATGTAATTAAAAAAGACAATCATTTTTTCATCTGCATTTTGATTGTAGTTTGGTGTGAAGTATCCACTTAAATGTCAACACTTTCATTTTCAATTACATACGTATGTAAATTATGCTCTTCAATCCTATTGGGACTGTGTGCATAAATCAGCTCTAGCTTTGCCTAACAATGCAAATCAACAACTAACAATTGCCTAATAGTCACTGCTCATCAAGCAGACTCATCTCACCAAACCTAATAGATTTTACTTTTGAAATTTCCTTTTCACTAAAATGATATTTAAATAATTTACCCACATTGATAATATTCATTTATTTTAAAACCAATCTATTCCAAAGTATTCAAGTACTCATTGTGTTATTCTAAGAGCTTATATATTAAAATCCTCATCTTAGTGTTTCTTATATGTTGTTTCAAGATAGCTAGCAAAACCTATGTTAAATTTAATTGTAAACTTTTCAAATATTTTAAATCAGCCCACCATTATTTAAGTTTGGGAAACATATTTATGAACGCTTAATTTGGTCTTTTGACTATTTTGTGTTTAGCAGCAACATATAAAATTGCCTAAAAAGTGCATCTTTATTTTGGGGAACCTGAAAAATTCAGTGAAATTAAAAATTCTAAAAGTATACCAATCTCATCAAAAGGTTGATACTAATTTAAAGAAATTTATTATTCTTGACCCATTCGATAATCTATTTTCAGAACAACTGAGGAGGATGACACAGTTGGTGGGCATAGCTTGCCTTTGAGGCGCTGTGTTACTTTACCAGATGCCAGAGCACCTCTTTCCAATAATAACAGTTCAACTGAAGAAGAACAGCAGTTGAATGCTTGTACTCCGGCACTCAGGCGTAGACGGGAAAGAGACAGCAAGTATGTGACTGACCAATCACAACTCAATTTGCGCTTCCCTCGTCCTGCTCGAAGAGCACAGGTTATCAGACATAGGTAATATGTTTTGTTGTTTGTTTTCTAAATTGTGATTCTTTCTCATTCACACTAAATAAAAAATATAAGTTGCTAGTGTTTTATAGTATAATGGATATTTTGTTAAGTGGTGACTATTTAGGGTATTTATCCCATATAGTGTAGTGCCAAACGTGCTCAGTACACATCATCTGATCCATAAAAATCTTCAAAACCATCCAAAAAATCTTAAAGAAGCTTTTACAGGAAGAGGATACCCTAAAAGTCTCATAACCTTTTTTGATTAGCTGAAACTTCACAATCACCTATACCTGGAAAACCTGACACACTACCTCTAGTGACTAAATACTTTTTTTTTTACATCCACTACTGTTTCCAGCCTAAAACCTGGGTCATTATTTATTCAAGTCATATATTTTCCACTGCTGGTTAGCTAGGCCTGTTATAGCTTCATATCCCTTATAATCTAACTTAAGACTAGAACAGTCATAACATTAATTCCCTGGCTGTTGATTTATTATTGTGTGAAAGGGTGAACCCACATTTCATCAAGATACATTTTTTGGCGATGCCAGGAATCGAACCCGGTACCCTTAGTTTAGTAGGCAGACAATTTACCGACTGACTGAGCTAAGGTTTTGACTAAATACTACCCAGGTCTAACAAAGCTCAACAAAATAATAGCCTCAGCTTTTCACATATTGAAAGCATCCAACCAAACCAATAAAGTCCTCAAAACAATACTACTACTTGGGTAAAATGGGCTCCATCATTAAGAAATATTCTGGTATACCCTAAACTCAGAGAGGATAATGACACAACTTTTATTCATTCACAGCCTTGCACTAAAACAAATTGTAAAACCCGCCAAATACATCATTCAGCAGCCACTTTCTCAAGCAACATAACCAACTCCAACCCTCCCATTTAAGGCGGTATTACCTGGGAATTTAGTAACCTAATTTACCAACTAGAATGTCAACAATATACTGACCCGCCTCGGTGGCGTAGTTGGCTAACGCGCTTGTCGTGTTGAGCTCGACCGCTGAGGACGGGGAGATCGAGGTTCGAATCTCGGTCGGGTGAACTGGAGGTGGTTTTTCCTAAATGGTTTTCCACTCTCCCTCCACGCAAATGCGGGTTCACTTCCTCTAATTAAACCTCCCCAATACCTAATCCATTAGAGTAATTAGTACTTAAAGCGTATAACCAGAACGGGTAGTAAGACGCAGTGCTAAATATTATTATATTATTATTATTATTATTATTATTATTATTATTAACAACATACTGCACAATTAATTGGCTTCACAATCGAAACTCCCATGACACCAAAATTAACAACCCAAAAAAACTGTTTCAGTAGATGCCTCCACTCATAACCTCAATTTGAAGACTGCTACACCATCAAAAGTGTAAAAACATTCAACAGAACCCAGTTAAGAACGACACATCAATTTATCACAGTCTAGAAAACGAACCAACCTAAATATAATTGTTAACTAGGCCTGATTCAACCCTGTAGTAACACTAGCACCACCTCTCATCCACAACCTTCAGAGAATTTCAAATCCACTAGAGAACTTTTCACAACTAGTTGGCATCACTGAAATTAACTTCCTGTGTAGTCTTACTACTACTTACTCAGGAAGATGCTAAGAAAGCATAGACATATTTGAATATATTCTGAAAATTTGAAAAACAACACCTAGACACAGGAATCGAACCTGGGGCCTTTGGCTTAGTACGCCAATGCTCTAACCACTAAGCTATCCAGGAATCTAATATCTAGATGGAGTATTTCTCACTAAAAAGCATAAATAATAGCTTTGGCTATTTGATTCTTAAATATTGAAATATGTTTAAATATGTGTGTTTTTACTTTTATTTGTGTGTTGTATTTCTATAATTTGTTCATGCTTATTTAATTTCATATGTAGTTGTATTTTACTTATTGTACTTAATCTCAAATTTTGATAGAAACAATGGTCTAGAGATAGTGTACTACTGCTTAGTTTAATTTGTTTCAACGATTTAAAAATAATTCACGGTATTTAGTACAGTGTACTTATGTGGATACCGATGACTGATTATTGGGCGATTATTAGTGCATCGACAATTAATTGTAATCCACAAATTATAGGCAGACTTATCGGTGGGTGTTTAAATATTCAAGCTTTGTAACACAACACATTTATTGGGCTTAGGAACAGATAACTTAAGTTAAGCAAAACAAATCTATAAACAACCACAAATAAGATAAAACACGATCCACACATTTGCACCAGAACTTGACATACAATCATGTTGTTTTCAACACTTATGGCCGATAGTTAAGGATTGTGGAGACACATGACGTGACCTGCATTATTGTGAGATCATTATTGGTTCAACAATTAATAATAATCGTTGATTAATAACAATTTTTTTTAATATCCTTTCCAGTTTATTAAAACAAGAAATGGATCCATAAAATATAAAAATAAATCTTACTGTAGTGTATTGATAGTGGGCTGGACTTCTAGAAAAATATTGAAATAACATAAATTTATATTTACGTTCTATGAGAAGCCATATTTGACTAATTGCACAAAGTCAAACCTTATTTAAAGGTAAACAATTTTTAAAGCTTTCGTTTAGAATCTTGGTTATTTTTTTTCTACTTTATATTTACCGATAAGTTTAAGTTATGAAGAGAGAGACTTACCTTCTATTAAATCAACATTCCATCATCTAAAAACATTCAAAATCCTTTTCATTATATACAAAAGTGTTTTGAGATTATTTTTTTAATTTTGTGAGTAAACAATTTTAGAAATTTTTCACTTTAAATTTAATAAACGCATATTTATTTTAAGTTAAATAGATGTATTAATTCATTTACAATTTTCATAGAAATTAATTTAATGGGATGATTATTTTTTTGATTCTATAAAAAGTGTATAGATAGCTAAAATAATAACTGTTTTAAACTTTTTAGCAAGCCTAAAATTATTTTATATTTAAACATTGCAAGTACTTAAGTTACTTGGACATAAGAGATATTATTATATGCTTATTTAAAATAAAATCTCTATGAACTAGATTTTTATTATTTTGAAACCCTTTTTAAAGATCGAATGTGTGGGTTGTTTGTTTAAACTATCAATTCTAGATGTACATATTTTATGATTTAGTTTTTAAATACCAAATAATATAGTTGTGTATTGGTATTGTATGTTGTTATTAAATTTTGTCGCCGGCATACTTATTCATGATTTAAGAACGCTTAGTTGTAATGAAAACATAATTCCCCACTCTTCTGAGTATGATTAATTTATTTAATTGAAGTGGAATTTGAAATTTCACCCAATTGCTAGTATTCATATAGGATTCATTTTTACACTTTACATTTTCCTTAAGTACAACCCGTACGGGCTATCTACAGTAGCCCCATGGCTTCTTTGGTGCTGACTGACAGCTCACAGCTGACTTCTGACAATCAATATTTAGGTATATACCTAAATTTTGACTGTCAGAAGTTACAGCTGCTAAACACATTGTTTTTGCAGATCATATGGTTCAGCGTAGGAATACATAATTTTGTCTGGGAACTTTTCAAAGCCATCAGCTGTCATCTGTGAACTGTCAGTCAGCACCAAAGAAGTCATGGGGCTATTGTACATATGTAAACTAATGGGATAAGGATAGGGGATAGGATAAGGAGTGGAATTTAGAGGAATACACCCTGACCTATATGCCATGCCAAACCAGTCCAGACAATTCGAAGCCCTAAACTTTATGCCCATTAGTGGGAGTTACATCGCAATTTTATATTTTTCATACTCGTATTATGCATTTCACAGATTGTATATATTGGGACTGTCTTAAGTCACTTCACACATCTCTACATGTGAATTAAATTCCTTTGTCTTTGAAAGATTTGTAGTGAAGACCAATCATTTTAGAAATTTAAAAAGAAAAAAAAAATACATGCAAGGAAATTTGTAGGCAAGCTATCTTTAGCCTTCTGATATTATTCTACAAATTTCCCCCACTCCCCATAAAAAGGTTATGCTCAAGTTTCCATATAAACATTGCCAATAATTTAACTATCTACATTTTTTNTTTGTCAAACCTGAAGTCACAAGATTGAGTCAACTTTTGTCTCAAATGGATGACAATGATTTTAAAGGAAAAAACACGAAGAAAATACTATTTTGGGTATTATAATATTTCTTTACTAACAGAAAATAAAATCCAATTAAAATTCACTCAAACAAAACTAAAATTGAGGTGAAGCACACAGGTGAACCATGTATACGTGAACCTCCCACCCATAATGCTGGCTCCAGTGTATTTCTATTCTAGTGTTGCACTTGCAAGTATACACGGTAAGAGTGTTGTGTAGCCGCATCACTGGTTGGAGGATTTATTTGCAGTTTGAATACAATATTGTTGTACTTGTAATGCCGCAGTTCATAGAGGGTTTCACTCTTTTTGGGACTGTAGAGACCAAATTTCTCTCTTACTGAAATAATGTCTTCTTTTGAGGCTAATGGTAGATTGAAAACTGTGACAGTTACCTCAGCTCAATATATTTCTGAAGGGTAGAAATAACTTTCACTTTGTCTTAATTGTACGAACCTGAAGTTGTGTCACATCCCACGTTTGCATTTTCAAATGAAGAAAATCACAGGTCTTACTCAGAACAACCTTCTGTCGAGGAATGTTAAAAAAAAGTTATCTTTGCTTTGAAGCCTGACAAAAGAAGACTTTGAAGTAAGATCAAGTGGGCCAATGTCCTGGCTAACCATTACAATATTCATTCCAGCTTATTATCAATGATTGTAACACAATCAGACAGTCTACATCAGATTCAGCTTGATATACTTATATATTTGATTCCTGGAAGCAACTTGATAGGATTTATATGAGTCATCTCTAGTTGTTGCTGTTCGCCTGAAAATCAACCTGATTTTTGTTATGGAAGAGTTTTCATTTATTTTTATGTCAGTAGAAGTTTACTTAGCAGCTCTTTTCTACTTCTCACAGTTCTTTATGGTTGGTTTGTTCTGTTATCCATCGAATAATAAAGTATATTTTTCTCCATAATGTGATTTCACATATGAAACACAGCCTTTGAACTCATCTTGCCTTCATAATTGAAAGGTTAGGTCCGTATCATACAGTAAAGTAAGTGGCCACTATTAATGACATAAACACAGTCACTGTAAAAATAATATGAAACCTCACACTCCAAAGCATTGACTTTTTATTTTTTCTATAAGAGGCACTATCATAGAAGGCCAGTGGTTTTGGTGAAAGCTCATATTGGGAGCACCGATTTGTCTCCTGAGGATGATGGACAAAAAAATAGCATTTATTATTCTGTTGAAAAGTTGCTATACATTGACCATCCCAGAGCTCATTACTGCCAGGGACATTATTTTGATCTTTCCTCTATATTACGACTGTGCTGAAATCTTTACCTTCTTTTGATGCTAAGGAAGTCATGCCTTTTCTATGGCTTGGTCACAGGCATTTCAAATGATATAACAACCAAAGAAACTCCTTTCAGATATCTTGGCTCAAATCAACCAGGCTATAAACATAACCAGACCCACAATGACAAGGTGCATGAAGTTATCCGCATGAGACAAAGGTTCCACGCCATTTTGTTCATCCAAGGTTGGTAAAATAAAAAAGATTGTAGTGATATGGGGCTTGAGCACAAGCCTTTTTTTCGGGTTGGGGGGTGGGGAGGATTTACAAAGTTTCATTTGGAAGGCTGAAGAGAGATGTCCACAAATTCTCTTGCTTTTATCAACTTTTTTTTATAACTTCATTTCTTAATATATAATTACTGGCCTAATATATTAAATTGGTTCACCATAATATCTTAATTGGGAAATACCTAATTCACATAGCAATATTGGTAAGACTATTTACCAAAAACATTGTTCTCTTCTATTCTTCACGTCGGCCGGGGTTCAATCCTCGATCCCGGCAAAGATTTATCTGATTACCAAACCCTTCCTTCACCGCTGACAAGACATCTTGTGAATGTGAGGAATGCCAGGCCCCCACCGTGGTTCGGATTCCACGTTAAACTGTAGGTCCTTCACTTTTTTACTATGATAATCATCATATGGGTTGAACACTTAGACCACACAGAGTTAATAAAGTTATCATCATTATTGTTATTCAGCTTCTGTTCACAGCTTCACTCAGTTGGTCACTCCAACTTTTCCTTTGTCTTCCTCTTGGTCTTGTGCCCTCCAATTATTTCTATAGCCATACTATTGCTGCTCTATCAAGATCTATCCAGTTTACATGCCCACGACCAAACCATTCCAGACTTAACATTCTTTTATCTTGATGGTTCTTTTATGCTTGTCTTTTTTTATTCTTGTATTATATTTTTATTTTGTATCTTGTCATGCCCTATCTTCTGTATTGTGGTTCTCAGGAACTTAATTTATTCACTCTCTATTCTGCTGAAGTTTTGCTTTTGATGGTGGTACATGTTTCTAGAGTATAGGTGGTGGTGGGGACAAAGTAACTGCTGTACAAGGTGTTCTTGGTTTTGTGTGTTACCTTGATATTCCACAGAAGATTACACACTTTGTGGTAAAAGTTTGAATGTTTGTTTCATACTTCCAGTGCTTTTTCTACTTCAGCTTTTGTGCTTTTCCAGAGTTATATGCCATCTGCAAAGACTTCATTTTATCTCTATAAGGAAAAAACCTTTGAGGTCATTGTATTATATTTGGAAGAAGATACAGGAAAGGTGTATAGAAACATATGAAAGGAAAAACACAATATGGCTTTTATAATGAAAAGAAGAAAACAGGAATCCCCCTGACCTAGGTTTCATTTATATTTGCATCCAATGTCAATTTACCGTGTTTGTCCTTTGTGTTGTTCCTTTTACATGATCCTATCTAAGTGGCCTATAATTTTTTTTACAAATTTCCTTCTCAAATCCAATAGTGGTAGAAATTTTATTTTCAAAAATGTGGAAGCAAGCGAAGTATAACTAATTCAGTTTACTATACATCATTGTAAAAGGTTCCAACATATTGTATTTTTAAATATCTGTATAAAAATTTATTTTTCAAGCCACCTCATGATTCATACAGGGAAGAAAATCCAAATGGGCCACAAATTTTTATTGCTATAACTCACAATAGTAAATTAGCCTTTTATTGTTAAAAATTTGTGCTTTAAATATTTCTCCCTACAGTTAAAAAATGTCAAAACATATAATATGTTTGTTTGGAATTCCCATGAAGGTTGAAACAATAACATTATTTTACATTTGTATCTGACTTTTATTGTAAAACATTAATTTTTCTATAACTCATAAAAATGTCCCAAATAAAAATCCTACTTTGAAATGAAACGTGTATTTGTTAATATATGGATTTATATGATTATATTACCAATTCTATTTTAATTGAATGCATGTGACAGTATGGATAAAAAAACTATAGTAAAAGGATTTGTTAATAGTCAACAACATTAAATATCATTCATTTGAATTCTTTTGATTTGATATTCTGTTTAGAGTGTCCGTTGGTGCATTCCCAGGCCGAGAACTTCGGGGAATTCCGAGCCACCTACTCTCAAGTCCAGGGGGTGGGTGTGCTGAGGAGAGCAGTGAGGCAGATAGTGACTCTTCAGGAGGACCAGCACACCCACATCCCCCACCTATTCATGATTTAAAGCTTGTGGAAAATAATGCCAGGTAACTAACATATTGAGCAGTTCAAATACTGACATAAAAATAAAATGTATTATATAATTAACATACATACTTTACAATAACAAATAAAGTATTGTTACTTTAAATTTTGTATCAGATTTTAACTTTCAAACAGGTAATATACCAATACACGATTAGGTATTTGGTGTGTGAGTGTATATGTATATTATGGCAGTCTAGTCTTTTGAGAGAGTGTTGTCATAGACTAAGTGGTCATCAAATCAGTCATGACATTGATAAACTGTTAAAATAATGACACTATCAGTGTAGATCGGGTGGTGCATTAGTAGTGATTTGTTGTGACTACCATAAGCTCGAGTTTGAGTGTCTCAAATTTTCTATCCTCTTTATCTTTTATTATTTTGAAACATTATGATTAAAAAAATAAGCTGTGTGTGTATCCCTACAGATTATACATAAAATCTAATATTTCACTTTATTTTTGAATGAAAAAAATATATTCCACTACTAACTACTACCATAAAGTATTTACAACTTAGTACATTTTGAATTGAAGTTGCAAACTTATCCTGTTTGCATTCATTCATCCTGGATTGAATAAATATATAATTTTATAATTAAATTATGTAAATCAAAGTCAAATGCACGTTAAAAATTAAAATTATCATAAAAAAATATTACTCATATATTGAGAAAAATATCCAAATTTGCTTAATTTTAAGTAATAAAAAAAATTTAATTCATAATAAATTATATGATTAAATATACTGTGATACTAACAAACAAATTAATTATTATTTGATTTAATGTTCCTAAGGAAATTTTAAAAAAGCCTTAATGAAACACGTTTGGGTGGAGATCTAGCAATATATATTTTTTAAATAATTATCCCCATTATTCCCTGCCCATCTTGAGTGCAACTGTTCACTAGGTGCTGGCCTCTTACCAGAGAGAGAAATTAGAGCAATAATTATTGTCGTTGTGAATGTGAGGAATGCCAGGCCTCCACCGTGGTTCGGAATCCACGTTAAACTGTAGGTCCTCCATTTCATCTCACAATCATCCTACCATTACACATTAGCGTAAGTGCGTATAACCCAAACGGGTAGTAAGACGCGGTGCTAATAATAATAAATATTATTATTATTGTTGGATTCACATAGTACACTTTTGCATTATTTGTACTAGATATCATCTTGCAATAAGCTATTTAAGTTCTAAAATCCTTACATGGCGATACCATTCTATATAGTCTTTTATCAAAGCCACATACACTCTTTTCTTCCTCAATAAAACCAGTTTTCTTAGTGTGCTAACCTTGACATTTCATTGGTCATATGCTGCAGAGTGCCCTCTTTAAAATACATCCCAACAACTAGAAAGAAGTCTAGACAATTAGTAACTCATCACCAGACACACAATTTAAGGCCATGAAAGAACCCTCTTCAAGGAACTCGAAATTGCGAGCCTCTAAATCAAGAGTATTCACATAGCCCTAGCTATTACAATACTCTTTGAAGAAAAACAGATTCACCGAAATACCACAAACATTTGAAAGCATTTCTACAAACATGAACATTTGTGTGCAAACCACATAAAACATATATTCTATGGATGCTAAGAAATAATACCACAACTTCAGATTAACACATAATGTCCTTACAAAAAGAAGCTTATTTAATTCCTATGAGGAGGGTTCCTTAAGCTACGATAGGCCTAGCAAGCCAGCCGTGGAAAGTATATGGCTCTAATAAAAAACTGACTCAAGCCACCGGCTGGGAATAATAATGGATGTAAAGAGGATTCCATAACAGTTATTTCATTGGTACAGCACAAGTTTGTTGCTTCATTTTTAGTAAACACAGAAATATTTCAAGAATGCTTCAAATTTATTAGAATGCAGAGAAGTTTTTGTTAATTTATTTGATAGCTATTTTTCTAACAGTGTGTAAAATTAAATGGGGACAAAGAAGCTTCATTTCATATTCCTTGTTGTATAGTGACAGTTAATTTTCCCCTGATTTCATGATTATTACTCTTTCAAAATTGATAGATTGATTTACTCAACGCAAAAAAAGGAAATCTTCAGTTTACCATTAAAGCCTATGATTATTTTTATAAATAAATAATTAAAACTAGTACATTTATTGTACAAATTAAATGATTTTTGAAAAGGAACATTCTCATTCCTTTTCTTACACAATTTTTTTTACTAACTTTAACAGATTTTTTTTATATCAGATATTCATTCACTTAAAAGTAGAATAGTTATTTCTTAGTAATAACTTTGCATACAAACACAGTATATTTTTAACATCATATCTAAAATGGATCAAGATGGAATAGAGATTTGTTCTTTTTGAGTGGCTTAGTACAAGTAGTATAAGTGACAATTTCTAATATTGTCAGACTTAAAATGTTTTAGTGTGTTATGTTCAGGGGAAAAGATGTACAATTGAATTTGTGCATAGTGCTGCTATCTGTGTAAAGATTACTGTACCGCTTGAATAAATTCAGGTTCTGCTTAAAGAACAAAGTGTACAAATGCATTTCAACTTTGCAGTTGTCATTTTGTCATCTTCGCATTGAGATTTCTAGCTAGACAAGGGTGCAACACTGATGTGATATTAAAACTTTTTTCTCCATGTAATTACATACGACAGTTGCGGGGGGCAAAAGAAACATACAAATATGGTGAAATACTGGATGCAAATCATTCGAGAAAATCCAAAGATTGAGTGTGTCAATCACAAATTTCTTGAACCTGGGCATCCTTACATTGAATATGATCAGGATTTTGGAATGATTGAAAAGAGTAAGTGGCACTTAAAATATATTTTTATTCCAAATGATTGGATGGAAGTTTTTAATGTGGTTAGTAAGAAGTTTTCTATAGTAAAGATGAAAATTGAGGAGTTTTTATCCATCTCTACAATGAATGCATTCACCAAGGATATTGACCTTTTGCTATTGAGGGAAACCAAGTATCTTGGCATCAAATCAGGGGAAACAATCAATTTAAAATGCGATATAAATCTACAATGAATCATGAAATGGAATATTTAATAGCAGACTGGTCCAAACACGTAACAGGGAGACTATCATCATATAATTGAAGGGAGATAAAGGAATAGAAAAAAAAAATGAGCATCTTCAAAAAATTAAGCAGTTTATTACCCCTATCTTCCACACTTTTCATAATAACATACCACACACAGTGGAGAATCAAAGGCGAAGAGCAGGTTGGAAGGGGAGCTGAGATGGGAAGGGGAAGAAGGACAAGAGGACTTAAGAGGAGGTGGAATGGGTGCTAGAAAAGGAAAAAGACAACTGGAGAGGAATTGGGAAAGTAATAAGATGAGGGGAAGGACAAAAGAAGGACGAGGTAGAAGAAGGTGGAAAAAGGTGGGGTGAAAGAAGACAAGGACACAGGAATGATAGTAATACAAGTGATTTTGATATTTAATTAAAAATAATGCTAACCTGTAACAATGATGGTGATATTATAAAATAATTAATATTAGGAAGTACTAAATACATTCTAAAGATCAAACATTAAATATAAATACAGAATTTACAAAGTTCAAACTTAAAACTGGTTTATCTCAAAATAATCAAAATGTCACTTATACAACTTTTACCCTTAGGCCCCTCATTTCATGTGAAATAAATACCTCCAATAATGAGTTAATTGATATTTCCTGACTCTAAATATATGAACAATTTGTAGGCAGCATTTTAAACCTTATACATAATGTTCAAGATGACCCAGGTAGGAAAGCTGTCGTTTTTTTAAATTTTATTCCCTACAAATCTAAATTAATCTTACCTTAAACCCAATCCATTGTGTGTGGCTTACCCTCTGTTAATCAATTTGTGTAAAGGACTTTCCAGTACAACTCTAATAGGCTTTAAGAAAATAAAAATATGCAATGATTTGTTTAGATGTCGGCGATTTCATCCATTAGCACCTGATGGTTCTGGGGGTGGCGACACATGAAGTTGACAGCTTCAAGTGCACCTCATTTCATTTTTGCTAAATTGTTAAGTTGTGATGTGTTGGCCATGGATGATATTATGCTTAGAAACGCGTTTAATTATTAAACCACCTTTTTGTTAGCAAGAGCCCATTTGTTTTAAATATTTATCTCTGTACTTTGAGTGAGTGTTGGAATGATAACTTAACTATAATTTTCTCTAAGAATATATATGTTTTTATTGGTATTAAAGTAATGTTTTTCTAGTATTCTAATTTATTACTCTACATTTAATGCTTGCAAATGAATGCTTGAAACCTTACTCTTTTAAGCGTTGCTAAGTGTGATCTCCAAATGGCCAGGCATCTAAGGAATTTTACTGTCAAAGTTAAATTGTTCAAAGGACAAAAATAACATCATTTTGAAGTTGGTCAGTGGTGCCAATACGATCTCTGTAATGCTCATGAAGTGCTGTTTTGGCAAGACTGACACCTTTTTTTTTATAGTATATATATTTGCCATGTTCAAAAATGAGAGAGAGTTTGCATTTAGTTTAAATAATTTTTAGAGATATTTTATTTATCTCAACACACCAATTGTTATAAGTTTGATAGTTCATGAAAGTTGATATTTATGTTTATTATGGTTTTTAATATAAACATTTAATTCTAATTTACGTTTATCTATTTTCTGATATTTTTTACTCAGCTTATAAAAAAATATGTTATATCAATGCTATATCAAACCTTTTAATTTTCAGGGATGTGTTTTGAGGATTATTACTTGGTTTTTTACTAAGCGCAATTAAAGCATATTTTAAACTTAAGAACCTAATAACTTTTTAATACATATAATCTGCATCTGAAAAACAAATTGATTTGATTATCTAATTCACCTATTTATTTACCCGCTTATGTGGTTGAATGGTTAGAGTTGTCACTCTCACACTAGACTAGACTGGGGAGATCAGCATTCAAATCTTGGTCAGGTGTACTGAGGTATTTTACTAAGTGGCTTTCCACTCTATCTCTCTCTCCATGCAAATGCATGTACACTTTTTCTAAACTAAATCTTCCTCGCCCCTAACAGATTGGCGCAATTAGTATATATTCATGCAACCTGAGTGGTTAGTAAGACACAGTGCTAAAGAACACATATTTTTATAACCTTAGCCACCTAAAAATGGATTTTTCCCTCAAAATAAGTGACAAATGGCTTTTAACACGTTTCAAATATGTAAATTCATCATTCATTTCTAAAATTTATTAAAACCTAAATGTGAGACTAAATTATTACATTAGCAAATAAATAATCAAGCTAACACCAAACACTATCTTATAGTTTTTCTCTAGTAAGAGGTCACAGTAAAATATTATATGATACATAAAGTATTACTTATAATATTTTTATTATATTGTGACATCAAATTGACAAATTTACAGATTGCCCATTGGCTAATTTTTTTTATGTGGTAACATCATTGTGTTGTAGATGCAAGTGCACTAAGCTTTAGCTGAAAGCAACCTCTCTTTCATGGTATGTGTGATAATTAAGGAGTTACAATAATGCTCTTGTGATTGGATCTCCATTAACTGCGGATAATTTAATGTTACTTATGTTTAACTTATTCATGTTCACTGTTGCTAGTCAAATAATTTGAATCACTTGAGAAAAGTTTGTAATGATCTTATAATGCGTTTTAATGGATTATATTCTAGTCAAATTAGTTATGAGTGTTTGGAGAGCTTACCCTATTGTCTAAAGACACATGAGTGCTTTGAAGAGTTTAAAGAACAATTATTGGTATGTTTGTGTTTGGGGTAGTGAATGTCTGAGGTTGAAAGTCTCAAAAGTAACTATGATCTTTAATAGTAGGCAACTCTAGTTAGTGTACAGCAATTTTAATTTCATGCCATGCATTGTAAATATTCACAGAATATTGTATATTTTGTTTGTATTTTATTTTTATGTCTTCAAAGAAGTTAATGCTTGTAACATTGCGAATGAAATAAAGATTCTTAAACTACGACAATTGGCAAACTAAAGTTTTATTATATTTTAAATAATAATAGTGCTTCTTGTCTGTTTTTTGAAAACACATCTTTTGTAAATATTCTAGTGTTTTATTATTTTATTGCTCTCTTGTTCCCACATCCTGTTTTTATTGCTAATTTTTTAACTATACAATTTATATGAAAGCCCTGTTTAAGTGTGTTAAGATCACTCGACCATCAAAATTTTATTGCACTATTTTAATAAGTGTATTAATATAAGACATAATAATTGATTCAATAATTTAAAATCATTACAGTTCTCGAGTTATAAGGGGTCAAAATTACTATTTTATCCATTTTACTTACTCATTTTAAGGTAAAGTAGTTAATGTATGGGGATTAAATTTGTTCTAGCTAGACATGCATATGAAGTTTATGCAATGAAGTATTTGCAATAGTTTGAATAAAAATCGTTTTTAATTTATAAGATATTTAATATTTGTAAATTTACATTATTTTAAATCTTATAGAAGTACTTTTCGTATTTTACCCCAATACTTCGATTTTATGTCCTTTTATAGTACATAATGTCGTTATTTCAAATTTGTTTGGTTTATTAACCTAAATCTAATCTTATTTTATTACAGACAACAAATTGATCTATGCAAATGTAAATTTGTTATGTCTATTTCCTGAAACTTCTTTCTTTGACTGTACCTACCAATAACACAGACTAGCCGACCAAGGAAGGATCGAGCTACCCCAACTGATGACTAATTCTAAAGTTTTTTTTTAATCACCGCATACCTGAGCGCTGAGTTGTGACATTTATTTTTTCTATTTTGCCCTCTAGTAATTTGGCACTTAGATAATATTTAACTATGTTAGTTTTGTTCTTCATCTCGGTGTGTCAAAGTAACTCATCTCTTAGTACATCAAAATGCGTCTTGATTTTAAATCTATTGTTTATCTGAATATTACAATTAACTTCATGAATGTATAGAAATATATGAGTTTCACTTTTATATCTGGTTGTAAATTGAACATTAAAAAGATAAAAATCTTAATAGTGCTGAAAATAGATCTGTCACATGACATGCATTTCTTTAGGTATTTTCTAAAAAAATCGATTAATTTTGCGGTTTTATTGAACATAGCTAAGTTCAACCCTAAAAAGCAATGTGCATGAAGACCAAGAAAAAAAAAGCAAGATCGAACAAGAATCGATATAAACTCAAAACAATGAGAGATTTGATCGACGATGTTTCAAGGTATGTAATAAACTAATAACAAACGTATATGGCGTGTGTATAATTTATTAAAGACATAGTAGCTCCCTACTTGTTGTAGATGTTAAGGAACTATATCATACATTTAAATTCACCACAAAGAGTTTTGTTTTGACTTACGGCTTCCTTAAATAATTATTAATGAATATGAACATGTTAATAATTTTAATCATGGGAATGTCCTTATGATGGAGAATACAATTCAATTAATTTAAATTTGTAGAACAATGACACCTGCACACTAGAATAAAATTGAACTTGGGATCTTAGCACGTCAATGTTCTAGCACTGAGCTATCCATGATTTGTTCCACTCTCATGATCTCATATCCATGCACACTGACGATATAAAAATGTAGTCAGTTTAGTCAGTGCAGCCTATAACTTAGGTAAATATTATAGTATAGGCCATTATCAAAGGTAAAGCTGTAGATCACATTATTTGACATATAAATAAGTGAACCCATTTCTATTAGCTTTTCTTGCTGCAAATAATGGTCTTATTAAAATCGGGGCCTATATCATATATTCAACTTATCCGCAAAAAATCTTGGTTTGAATCACAGCTTCCGCTCAGAACCTATTATTTGATGATCCAGGGCCTTGTTACCAGTGGTTCATAATATTCTATTGTTTTATGTCCGGGTGCCTTATTACCAGTGGGCCATAATATTCTATTGTTTTATGTCCGGGTGCCTTATTACCAGTGGGCCATAATATTCTATTGTTTTATGTCCCGGCGCTTTGTTCCACTGGTTCATAATCTGCTATTGTTTGATATCCTGGGGCCTGGCGACCACTGGTTCATAATCTGCTATGTTTGATGTCCCGGGTCCTGGCTACCATTGGTTCATAATCTGCTATTGTTTGATGTCCCGGGTCCTGGCTACCATTGGTTCATAATCTGCTATTGTTTGATGTCCCGGGTCCTGGCTACCACTGGTTCATAATCTGCTATTGTTTGATGTCCCGGGTCCTGGCGACCACTGGTTCATAATCTGCTATGTTTGATGTCCCGGGTCCTGGCTACCATTGGTTCATAATCTGCTATTGTTTGTTGTCCCGGGGCCTTGTTACCACTGGTTGATACTCTGCTATTGTTTGATGTCCAGGGTCCTTGTTACTACTGGTTCATAATCTGCTATTTGTTGATAGCCCGGGGCCTTGGTTACCAGTAGTACATAATCTACTATTGTTTGATATCCTGGTGCCTGGTTATCAGTGACTCATCCAATATTTTTAGATATTACAGGTGCCAGGCTACCATAGGTCAGATACATATTTTTTTAGATTTCCTAACCAATCTCTTCCTCTTAAAAAGCCAAAATTTGGAGCGTCTCCACTGGAATTGAACCCTAAATATCTCAAAATCCTACAAAGTAGGGTCCAAATCTCATAAAAATAAATTTATATGATAACGAAAGCAATAGGAGTGAGCTGTATGAGTAATAGTTTTGGAATCTAGGTGCATAAAGAAACCCAGGGCACACAACTCAATCCTGGTGCAGGAAGAACATGACAGTCGGTCTACAGAAATATAAATATATTTGAAATTAAGGAAGTACAGAGATAGAAATACCCTTAGGTTTAGAAACGATAACATTAAATAAATTGCAAGAAGTGCATGTATATGTTTAATATAAATATCAGAATTAAATAAATATATATATATATATTTATGTAACAAATTATTATTATTATTATTAGCAGCACCGCGTCTTACTGCCCGTTCGGGTTATACGCACTTACGCTAATGTGTAATGGTAGGGTGATTGTGAAATGAAATGGAGGACCNTAATGGTAGGGTGATTGTGAGATGAAATGGAGGACCTACAGTTTAACGTGGAATCCGAACCACGGTGGAGGCCTGGCATTCCCCACATTCACAAGATGTCTTGTCAGAGGTGAAGGAAGGGTTTGGTAATCAGATAAATCTGTGCCGGGACCGAGGATTGAACCCCGGCCGCCAGCACAGAAGTCTTGACACCTTACCCCTAGACCGCCAGGTCACCTACCGTAACAATTTAAAAGTATTATGTAGAAATATATAATAGCTCCTATGATCTTCATTAAATTCACAATCTGCAATGAGCTAGAAGGATTTAAGTTAAGATTGTCTTTACTTTCTATTAAACCACCATTTTTAAGAATATATTCAACAAAGAATCATTTATCTTATTATTTTTTGCATAAACTTTGCATACAAAGTTACTCAATATTATTCTAATACGAACCAGGTAACTTTATAACATCTGCATTCTATTACTCATAATTATTCAACATAAAATGAGCATCATCCACAAATTTCTAAAATATCCCATAACTTAAAATCATATTACCCTAAATTTATCAATCACAATATTAACAATACAGGAGAGTAAGCAAGAAAAATTAATAACAACATCTAACTTAAACACTAAGTAGATAAGAAAAATCTAACCAGCATAATAAAAAGATGAAATTCAAAATTTATATTTTAGATCCTCTTTTCTTTTATCTATCAGTTCAATAGTGATATCCCAAGATTTATCCCTACAAACTAGGCTAATATAAATAAATTAGACCATTTAGATACTATGTGAAAAATTTTTAAGTTTTATAAGATTCAAACAGTTGATAATTTGAAATAATAACATGCCAAAAAAGAATTTTGAAAAATAATAATAAAAAATATTTACTCCAAAAAGAAATTTACCCTTACATCTTTTAAATAATGCTGAAGCCTCGGCTTCGTCCGAGCAATGTCCAAGAGTGCCGGACGCTTTCCTACGCTGGTCTTTTATACGATTTGCAAAACTCGGGGAACACGGAACAAAGGGGAAAAAAGGGAGGGGAACCAAAGAGTATCATACACCGGGAGGGAAATGCGAGTGACAAAACGAGCTTCTACTAATTTCTAGAAACAATTAGAATGTTTGGGCGATTTGCTGGACAGGCATCTCTTTTCTTCTCAAGTTCTATGGAATAGCTTGAGCACATGGTGACCTCTAGGGAGTACGGACGGTTCGATTCTTAGGTGGAGCTGGTCAGTTGTCTGTGCGGTGGAATTGCGGTCGGTAGTGTTGTCTCTATGGATTCGGAGTTCACTGCCACCAGGATGGTGTAATGAGGTGAGTATTTGTTATTGTTGACTTATTCTTTTTTTTATTGTAGCCAAATGCTACAGAATGTTATTAAATATACAAATAATATACTACAATAAAGTGATTTTAACTTGAAATAAAGTTTAAATTTCCCTATTCAAAAGTGAAATATTACAATGCTCACATTTTTACGATGTTTACATAATTTTACAGATTTATGTGTTTCAAAATATTTGGGTTTGTGTCCTGGAGATATAGCTTAAAGTCTATTTAAAATTAAGATTTACATATTCTTAAGTAGGCCTACTACATAATAATTTATAAGTTGTCTACATTAGAGAGAGGAGAATGTATATTTAACAATGAGTAGGTATTTTACGTCTTGTATATGATGATAATTATATACAAACTAAATAAGCATGTATTATATTATATCACCCATACAAACACATTTATAGCCAATCAAATTTATGTGCTCCTTCATATCACAGAAAAGAAAGTGATTCAGAATATATGTCTGGGAGTAGAAGAATTTCCATTATCATTTCCGGGACAAATTTTGAAAATGAACAAGCATATTTGTTTGCATAGCTCCACTTGTAATAAAAATAATACTGTTGATAAAGACACCAATCAGTTACATACTCCTTTCATTATTAGACACCTTAAGTACTATAAGCTTTAATTGAGTGCTTCAGAACAGTCCAGTAGTTTTTCGAACAAACCTTTCAATATGGAAGATAATCTATCAGAAAATAATGATATTAAAAGTGATTCTGAAAGTGACTTGGCACAAATTTATATGGAGAATATTAAAAAATTAAGATATAGGCCTGTATTCTGGTAAAAGAAAATTAATTTACCTAGTTTTTTAAAACAAATTGAAACTATCCATCACCACTCAAATGTATGTACTGTATGAATTATTAATTTTACAGCTAGCCACAATAAATTAAGAAAGTAACATTTTTAAAAGATTTAAGCTTGTAATTCAAAAATAATTTCCTTCAGTAAATTTTAATTTTGACAGAATTTAATAGTGTGTTTGTTTTTAGACTCATGTTTTAGAACAGTTTGTTGATAAAATTGTTGTAAATGTGTGAATTTAGACTTTGGAAACTTAGTAAAGGCCCTTGATTTTTTTTTATTTTTGTCAAGATAGTGAGTCTCATTAATATATTTTTTTAATTTTTTTAATTTGGTATAGATTTTCAAAATCACTCGTTTAAAGATAATGAGCATGTAACTATTTTAATCTGTCTATAAACCTTGTCCCCTAAATCATGTGGTTTATGTAAAATTGTGAATTACTGTGGGATTTATAAAGCTCTTAATATTTTTTACTAATTTTTTCAACATAAAATAAATAAACACTCCTTCTAAATGTCACAATGTAATAATAGTGTTATTTTCTATACCAGTACTTCACATCTTATCACACATCGAGGAAATCCACCTAACTTAACGCCGTGTCTTACTACCCATTCGGGTTACACGTTTATGTACTAATTACTCTATGTTATTAAATCTAGTACAGACAGCAGCCCCTTGCTGTTAATTCATCACTATGAAAGAGTAAACCCACATTTCACAAATAATAAAAAAAGATTGACCGTGCCGGGAATCGAATCCGGGACCCTTAGCTCAGCAGGCAGACACGCTGGACCACACCTAACTAATTGGGAAGAGCAAGTGAAGGTATATTTTTAGAAAATGCATCAGCATTTGTGTAGAGATAGAGTGGGAGACCTTTTGGAACAGAACACATAATTACATCCTGCTGGGATACTAACCTTGATATTCTTGTCACTGGCAAACCAAATAAGATGAGAATTACAACTCTACCCTCGTTAAGGGTGCAGGCCAACTGATCAATCCCAAACTGGCTGACATGGGAGGACAAAGTGAAAGAAAGACATGTGATCAACAGCAGGAGCAATGTGGATCAAGTGGCTGACACGAGTAGGACATGACTTGGATTTTAACCCCAATCCCCACACCGGCAATCCAGTACAATGGGTTGACTCATTGGACCATGTGACCACAAATGTGTTAATTTATTAGAGTTATAAATTATATTATTTTTCGTTTATGATTTTGTTGTCGAACACGTTGTTTGCAATGTATTCAATTGGTTCATTGAATCCATCTCAACTTATATATACCAGCTGGTCCTCTCATGTTGAACAGATGTATATCTTATCACATGGTCCTAAACATGTCGCTCAATTGACACACTCAAGGTTTGAAATATTTTTATTTATTTGGTAAACCAGTTGGCTGTCGATCACTTTGCTTTCTTATGCACGTGACATTCCAACAATTTTACAGCTTGTCGGCCAGTTTGTAAGGGACTCATCATGAGCTCTGTTAACTATTATAATTATAAAGAAAAGTAATACTTTTTTACTATGATTAAATAACTCTAAAACTTGTTCTGATACCAACATGGTCTCTAAGGAGTCACACTCGTCGTAGACCAGACCATTGTTAAATTATTATTATTATTATTATTATTATTATTATTATTATTATTATTATTATTATTATTATTATTAGCACCGCGTCTTACTACCCGTTCGGGTTATACACACTTACGCTAATGTGTAATGGTAGGGTGATTGTGAGATGAAATGAAGGACCTACAGTTTAACGTGGAATCCGAACCACGGTGGAGGCCTGGCATTCCTCACATTCACAAGATGTCTTGTCAGAGGTGAAGGAAGGGTTTGGTAATCAGATAAATTTATCCCGGGACCGAGGATTGAACCCCAGCCGCCAGCATAGAAGTCTGACACCTTACCCCTAGACCGCCAGGTCATCACCATTGTTAAAAAGAGAGAGATTGGTGTTTGATCACGATCGGGTGTACTGGGGGCAGTGTTATTATAAATTGTTTTCCCACTCTTTCTATGCAAATGCGAGTGCTTTTCTTCTAAATTCAACTTTTAATTTCTAACTAATTAGCGTAATTAGTACAGCTAAGTATACCACGAATGGATAGTAAGACTCTGTGCTAAAAGAATAAAAAAACAGCCCTTAAACTTTCACCACTCAAATTATTTTATTAAATTGCTTAGTAATATGGGTACATATTTTTTTTCTTCTAAAAAAACATTTAATAAATATGGGCCTAGTAATATTTAGTACAATAAATACTTTGCGACACATGTAATAAGTTCATTATTTTAAATTATTAATATTCTATGAATCTTAGTAGCCAGGATTCAACCTCAAGCCACAACTCCTGGATGAGCCATAGAGTGACAATTAAATTTCTAACAGTTTAGTTCCTTAGAGGGAAATAAAAGAGGTAGTGCTATGACAACACTGTTAGGAACAAAGAGCTAGTAATCCCAGCTTACTTTCCCATTACGCCTGCCCATCCTCACCCCCCTTTCACAATACAACATTTACCCTTCAACCATATTAAAAATTCCCTGTCAAAATGTTATAGCCTAATAAGCCTATTCATTCTAGGAGAAGCTTGCTGGCCGAATCACCTTAATATGTATCTTTATAAATGTGTGTTGCTATTAGCATAATTTAGTTACTCGTGAAGCTCAAATGTTGACTAAAATGCAATGAAAACAGAATGCAAACAATATAATTTTTTTATAGCATAGTTGCAACAAACTTTATACACAACAGAACAAATTAGCTTGAACAAATATGTGAGTAATCACAACCCCTAAATATATTACTAACATAAACAACCCAACAACACAACATGACCCAGCCATATTGAATCAATCCATTGTATACTATTTGTCAAATTATGTAGCTAAATGTTGTAGATTGGACAAGTATGTACTGATATTTTTTTTAAATAGATTAAGATAATAGCTATAGAGCACAGGGTGGAAGAATATGAAAGTATTACAATAGATTCCCACATATTAATAATGAAAATCTACATGGGAGAGAAATACAATTGTCAAGATATACCTTAGAATGTTGTATTTATATTATATCTAATAATTAAATTATCTGTTATTATTGTTTGTATAAAAATCACTGATTGGTGTGAGTAGGCCTGCTTGGAAGGAAAGGAGAGAAAGTTATCTAAGACTGAGACCAGGAGGGTGCCTGGATTTGGTAATACGAGGGGGGACCCAAAAGAAACCCAACTTTTGCTCTAAAAAATTAATTTATTAAGTTTTTTACAAAATTATTCCAGTCTCCTTAAAAGTACTCTCCATTAAATTGTGATGCACTTGTCCAGTCTTTTTCCCACGGTTTGAAGCACCTCTGGAACTCAACTTTGATATCGTCCAGTGCCCTCTGTGAAGCTGTTTTTACAGCCTCCACGTCATCAAAACGCTTCCTTTTTAGATTTTTTTCATTCTCGGGAACAGAAAAAAGTTGCACGGGGCTAGGTCTGGCGAATATGGAGGGTGGGGAATGATAGCCCACCCCTGAGAGCCCAAATAGCGGTTCACAGACAAGGCCATGTGTGCGGGGGCGTTGTCATGGTGAAGGAACCAGTCACCTGATCTCCAGAGTTCCAGACGTTTCCTTCGCACATCCTCCCTCAAAAGTCTTCAAAATAAAAGTGCTGATTAACAGTCAAGCCAGGGGGGACAATTTTCCGGTGCACAATTCCACGAACATCGGGAAAAAAAAGATCATTGTCTTAACATTCGACCTCACATGTCTTGCTTTTTTTGGTCGGGGGAAGTTGGGGGTCTTCCACTGGATAGACCCTTGCTTGGTTTTGGGGTCATATCCTTAACACCAACTCTCATCACCTGTAATGACCTTGGTCACAAAGTTTGGTTCACTTTCAATTTGATTTTTCAAGTCCTGGCTCAAATTCAGACGAAAGGTTTTTTGATCCTGTGTGAGCAGGCGAGGAACAAACTTAGCGGTGACACGTCTCATTTGCAAATCCTCAGTGAAAATCTGCTGGCACGAGCTCAAACTCACTCCTGTCCTGAAATTTCGTCAATCGTGAAATGACAATCCTCGTAGATGTTTTGACGGATTTTTTCAATGTTTTCGTCGTTTCGAGATGATGAAGGGTGCCTAGAATGATCATGATCTTCAACGCTCATCTCGCCACGTTTAAAGCGCTCAAACCAATCGAAAACTTGTGTGCGGCTCATAGCATCCCTCTTGAAAGCCTGTTGAAGCATTTGGTAAGCTTTCGTTGCCGATTTTTCAAGCAGGAAGCAAAATTTCAAACACATTCTTTGTTCCTTTAAATCTGCCATAATGATTTTGCAGGCAGTAAACGAGAACAGTTGAGAAAAACAACACTACAATCAAACGTAACTTTCTACGCAGACGCCGCTTGGGTAACTGATTTTGGAAGGTTTCTAGTAGACCCACCAAGCAGGAGAACTCTCTACTATGCCTAAGAACAACCACACGCTTTCAATCCGGTTTCTTTGGGGTCCCTCTTCCTCGTATATTGTTGAGCAAGTTTCCACCTTCGAAGCTGGGAAGCATTGCAACTATTGGGGAGGGCTCGTAACTATAGTACTATAGCACGAGTCAAAATCTGAATTATGTTCTAGGCATGAAGTGCTACCGGTTTGTCAGGGTCATTGTGGTTGGTGTCAAAAAAGGTGAACATTCATTTCTTGTCTTTAGTATTCCTCTGGTGAGGCCAATGTATTCAGCAATGCAATAGTTTCATTGTAGCTGGTATATAAGACTTTCTGCATATCAGTCGTAGTGCTCTTTGATGGGATATTCGATTTGTGTGATTCTGATTTTTAATGAGGTGGAAGGTTGGTGATTTTGCAGGTACTGCATCTTGGTTGATTGCAAGGGTATTCACTTTTGGCCTCATGCTATTTGTTGTTTGTGGCTGGGTTGGTTAATTTAGGGTGAACCAGAATGATGTGGATATTAGGGAGCATTTGAATGTGTTTCTTGGTGCACTGTTAAGAAGATTTTGTGCGAGAATTGATGAGGTTAGGAAATTGAAGCCTGTGTTCGGGATAAATCTCCGAGTTTGTCTAGTCCATCATAATACTGGGTGTTGAGCGTTATGTCATTGGAAGGTGTTTTCTTGGTGGGCTCTTGATTGGATAGGGCTCTGTTTATTTGAATGTTGACTATGTGTTTAGGGTATTCCCGGGCTGTAAAAGCCTTGAAAAGTTAACATTGCTTGTTAAGGTCGTCTTCCTCAAAACCTATACGTTTGGCTCTTGTAGTTATGCTAAAGGGTAGAAAGTGTATTACATAAAGAGGATGGTTGCTTTGGAAATGGAGGTACTGTTGATGGTTGGTGGCTTTGACATGGGATGTGGTGTTTGTTTCCCTGGTGAAGGTTCGGTTCCAGATCCAAGAGTATAGCTTGGTGTGGTGAAGTGTTACAGGTGAATCTGAGGGTGCTATGGTTATTTATTAACCTGCTATATTTATAATAAGACTGTTGAAACGCTGCACAATAATGTAAATTGAGTGATAGAGAAGGAAGCCAACCTGAAGGGATAGTTGGGTTAAGCCTAGATAGGAACACACAGTCAACTCTCGATTCTACGACCTTTCACGGTTCCCTGGAAAAGGGTCGTTATTGGGATTTTAACAGATTTTGTTCCACCCCTGATCTTCATACGAAAAAATTGCATTTTTTAGACAACCCGTGAAAAAGTAAATAAAATAAAACCTACCTATTTCTTGAAGAAGTCCATTATGGAGGCCTGCTTCTTCTTAGCGCCAGTTTTCTCGACAAAGTCTTTCAAATTATAGAACTGGGACCACAGATCTTCACTAGCTCCCTGGCGCTTAAGTGCTCTTGAGTAGACGTCCCCAGCCTTCAGAACATATTTTATTGTGGGGATG
Source organism: Timema shepardi (assembly GCA_902151425.1). NCBI lineage: Eukaryota > Metazoa > Arthropoda > Insecta > Phasmatodea > Timematidae > Timema > Timema shepardi. The sequence continues at coordinate 32,231 of CABFVX010002704.1, read as the reverse complement.
TCTTCAGGCTCTTCTTCCATTTCTTCCTCCCTCTCTTCATCGCTGGACTCCCGCTGCTCCCTGATTATATCGGCGTCGTCGAGGGTTCCCCAAACTGTGATGTCATCGTCTGCTGCTATCTACTCCTCATACGTGCAGTCTGGGGCTAATCTTTGCCACGTTTCTTCATCGCATGGCCGAGTGAAAGTCAGGGGGGCAAACGAAGGTGCTGTTGATGGGCCAGGCCGCGGTTTCATAAAGGGGCCTACCTGCGGTTCTGTGGAGGGGCCTGGCTGGGAATTGGCGTCCACTGGTGGTGGGTCGTTTGGGTCCTCGGCGCTGGCAGCGGTGGGAAGCACATGGATGGCAGCCTCTTCGTCAACTGGTAAAACAAAGTGGGCGTGCCGGAAGCAGTTGGAGATCACCACTGGTCTCACACCCCTCCAACTGGCGATGACTCCTTCCATGGCCCTGAACACATCCCATTTTTTGACATCCTTGCCCATGTCAAGATTCCACACCCTACTCCGCACAAGCATCTCGCGGAACTTAACCTTCATTTGCTGGATTATTCCCTGGTCCAGGGGCTGAAGCATGCTTGTGGTGTTATTTGGCAGAAACACCAGCTCGATGTTCCTGAGTTTGTCGAGAGCAGGATGTGTGGGGCAATTGTCGACAAAGAGCACGACTTTTCTATTTGTGGCGTCCATCTTCGAATCAAAGCCTTGAAGCCACCTCGTGAACAACCCCGAGGTCATCCATGCCTTCGTATTAGAATCATAGTCACAAGGCAGGATGTTGCCCTTGAAACCGCGGGGTTTCTTGAACTTTCCGATCACGAGGGGATTCATCTTATCGCTGCCGTCCATGTTGCAGCACAGAAGGACGGTGAGGCGCTCCTTGCTCCTCTTCGCACCTTTGCACTTATCCCCTTTCACAGAAAGAGTGCGATCTGGCATGAGGTTGTAGAACATCCCCAGCTCGTCAGCGTTGTATACATATTGAGGCTGAGCGCACCTAAGTATGTTTCGGAGCAAGGGCATCCAATCCCTCACTGGTGTTGGTTCCACCGGTGCGCTTTCACCGACGACCTTGTGGCTGGCTATTCTGTGACGCACTTTGAAACGCTCTACCCACCCACTTGAACACTTAAAGTTTTTTATACCCAACCTCAGGGAAAATTCATCAGCCTTCCTCTGCATCATTAGTCCGTTTATAGGCACGTTTTGCGCTCTATGCTGGCTGAACCACTCCAGCATAACCTGCTCCAGATACGCGTGCGTCACACCCTTCAAATTTTTGGCCTTTATATTGTGGCCTTCTTTCTGTACTGCATTCACAATTTCTTCTCTCATTTTGAGAATAGTGAAAAGTGTCGACTTCGGGATGCCATGCCGCCGCGCAATCTCCGTCTTTGTAACCTTCTTCTCATCCACTTCCTGGATGATCTCGTACTTCTTCATGAGCGTCAAGAAGGTCCTCCTTTCACTCATTTCGTCAAAATTATAAGTTCGTATCAAATAAAAAAAATAGCA
>CABFVX010002704.1:0-30672 GCA_902151425.1 Timema shepardi | reverse complement strand
ATTTCGTCAAAATTATAAGTTCGTATCAAATAAAAAAAATAGCATGTGTCATCAAAAATTGTTTACAAAATTAAAAAAAACGTAACCAAATCAAAATAATAATGTTAAACAATAGCATGGGTCGTCAAAAATTGTTCACAAAATCAGAACAAAATAGTAACCAAATCGAGAATCGAAATAACAATGGCAAAAGCAAGCCTGGCGCGTGATGTAGCGGCAGTCGCGCGCGGGGAAACATTGTCTTGCTTGTGGGAGGGGGTGGACAGAGTCAAGTGCTATTGGCTGGCATTTATGAGGTGGTGTCTATTTTTATACCTGACCCACTCCAGTTACTAGTAATACAGCGCTCACAAAGATAATTGCAACGCAGCGACTTAAATAAATGCAACAAACACATTTTACAGCCAATTTCCTTAAACTTTTCAACCTTTTCCCCACATTTGTCACGGTTCCACAAAAAAGGGTCGTTACTTCGAGAGGGACGCTATTCCCGGGGTCGTAGAATCGAGAGTTGACTGTATTTATTTCTTCCTACACTTTTAACACTTCAGACTTCCACTCTGCTATATTTACAATTGATTCTTCCTTGTTCCTGCTAAATATAACAAGTTTACCATTCATTCTTGCTATTTCATATTATATACTAATATAATTACTCAATTCCTACTTGTTGCTGTTATTAGCAATAAATTACTATTAGCTATTTATTATTCATCTCAATAATTGGGTGACGTGGTGGTCTAGGGGTAAGGTGTCAAACTCCTGTGCTGGGGGCCCCAAGGTTAAATCCATGCCGGGACCGAGGATTGATCTGATTGTCAAACCCTTCCTTCACCTCTGACAAGACATGTATTAATCACAACTTGTGAATGTACGGAATGCCAGGCCTCCACCATGGTTTGGTTCCCATGTTAAGCTGTAGGTGCTCCGTTTCATCGCACAATCACCATACCACTACACATTAGCATAATTGCGTATAATTCAAAAGGGTAGTAAAACGCGGTGCTAATAATAATAATAATCTCAATAATTGTTTATTAAAAATTGTAGCATGTCATACTTAAAGTGGGGTATAGTACTGCTTGTTTTTGCCATGGATTCCTGTTCACCACTGTCAATTACTATGACAAATAATGTTGATTCTTGTTCACTTCTGTTCATTACTCTTTAAAAATACTTTTAATTACTATTCCGTCCTTTTTTTTGTGTATCAATAGTCTACATGATATGAGATTTATCAGGAAGATGCATTCATTCCAAGCAGCATGACCACTTGAAGTGAACCTATTAAAATTAGGTGGTTTTAAATAATGTTATGCACCTTTTAAAATGTAATTTTCAAGTAGTCATAACTACTTTAATAATACTTTATCAATATTGGAACAAGAAGTTTCTTTAGGTCTTGTTAGAATACAGTTTATATTATAACAATTTGTGTGATAAATATTGAAAAAAAAAATCAACACCACATCAAAATGAACTTTATAATTTTTGATGAATTGATGTCACCAACCAGTTCTTGATCTGGTGCGCTCAAGCTGCACTGGTCTTTCTGCAATTAAATAAAACAACAATAAATGTACAACCCTTGAAATATGATCAAAAAAATATAGAGCACTGCTACTAGTAGTTATTGTTCTCTGTGAATGTCCTTTTCATTTTTGTGTATTGCTACTGAAGGAAATTTATTGAATTATATATCTATAACAAAATCCGACAAATTATCTCAGTCAGTAGCATATCGGTCTACTGAGCTAAGGGTCCAGGGTTCCATTACCGAGATGGCCGAAAAATTTATTACTGATGAAATGTGGGTTTATCCTTTCACCCTGATGAATTAATGGCCGAGGACTGGATATTGTGATTGTCCATGTCTTAAGTTAGATTATAAGGCATATGAAGCTATGACAGGCCTAGCAAGCTGGTAGTGGAAACTATTTTGCTTGATTAAAAGTGACCCAGGCCAAAGGCTGGAAATAGTAATGGATGTTAAAAAAAATATTATAACAAGATTATTTTAACTGCTCGGCCTTAAATTTTATCTATACTGTGCTTCTTTATCAGCACTCTTTTAGTGGAATAGTTGAAGGAGATTAAGGGTCTATTTATGCTCTCTCAATCAACTCTAAGCCAAGAGAAATTCCATAGCAGCATTCCTGTTTGTAAATGCAATTGTGTATTTTTCAAAGTGTAATTAATGTACCGGTATATAATTTTAAAGCATTTTTCAATTTTGATATTTTAACTAGGCCAATGAACCTTTAACCAAGTTTATACCGACTAAACCAACCAAAATGTTGGTAAAAATTACAATTTACACAGTAAATGAAGCCAACCTAAACTTATTAAAGTACTTTTTACTTAACTATTTGATTCATATTATTATTACGTTTTTTTTAACCTATCAACTTCTATATGAATAGTTTCATCAATACATGCAAATAATAGTTTGTCCTGCAAAGATATTTATATATGTTTATATTTATTTTTTTAAAGATTTTCTTTGAACATATCTACATTTTCTTTGAACATATCTACATTTTCTTTGAACATATCTACATTTTCTAATTACATATTTAAAAGTTAGCCTAGCTTAATAATGTAAATACCCGATTCGGTGGCCGAATGGTCAACCTCGTCACTCTTTCAATAGACTGGACTTCCAATGATGGGGTGATTGTAGTTTAAATGCTGGTGTGCTGAGGGTGTTTTTTCATAAATGGTTTTCACTCTCCTTTCTCTTCCTCTAAACTCAACTTTCCTCATCCCTACCACATTAGTGTCATTAGTACATGTGTATAGCCCAATAGACGGGGTACTTAAAAATGCTAACCTTCTTTTACCTAGTTTTCCCTTAGTGCCTAGAGCCTACTGAAACAAGTTTATATAAATATTTATTTTAATTCACCTATGAGACAACATAATTTCAGCAAATAATTTCCTGAGAATAAGTATAAAGTCATTAAGGTGGCGGTGAGGATTTAGGACTACAGAGAGACAAAGGAAATATCCATGTATCTACCCGCAAATAAAATGATAGATATTATCATGTTTCTACTCCTAGTGTGCATTATTTTAAATTTTAGTTTGTAAAATAAGGGATCTTTTTTTAATGAATTATTGTTTATTTCTAGGTTATAAAGTAAAGTTTTGCCTTATATTACCAACTTTTGACCAGTATTTAATATAAATATTAGATTTTAAAACATTTATAGTTTAGTTAGACTGAATAAAACATTATCTTCAAAGTGTTGATACTCCACCACAGTGAAGGGTGTAGAACATTAAGAGTGTTGAAAATGACCCGCTTTTATGCTAGATTTATTTATTTCATTACATGTGTAAGTTATTGTAATTATATCTTATATTTAATGTGTTCATCAATCATTCACAGTAATTAATCTGTCTCAATTTATACCAAGGGTGGTCCACATTTTAACAATGAACATTCCTATGGTTTTAATTATATTTCCTTTTATGAAGTGCCTAAAATGGCCAATCTAATTATTTTAATTTTATATATACATATACACACACACACATAAATGTATTTACATTTTTTTTCTTCATAAAAACCTGGGCAAGTTGATATTTTAAACATTTTTGTGTCACTGTGGACCACCCTCCCTTAGTGAAATTGCATACCACAATTACAGAATAAATTAAACATTTAGTAAGATTGGAGTGAAAGGCTTCATTGTTCAAACTATTGAACATCTTATTGCTGACATAGTTAGGGTACCAATATCACATGTCTACTACTGAACCTCATCTGACTCAGTAAATAATTAATTATTTTTGTTCAATTTCAAGTTTAGGCATTCAAGGAGAGTGCTGACAGCAAGAATAAGAGTTATGTGCAGGGCCTGGAAGTTGATGCCCTTATAAACCCCAAAAAAGCACTTAAAAATAGGGTATTAATGCCCTCAAAAATAAGAAAAAAAGCCCTTAAAAACAAAAGAGATTTCTCGATTTTTTTTTTATTCTAAAGAATACAAAACAACACTCTTAAAAATGAATAATATATTTAAAATCCAATTATTATTATTCTTGCTTGTATGATTATGTTAATGTGGGCATCCTGCAAAAGAAGAAATAATTTAATAAATATTGTATAACCAATCTGCCCAATAAAATAATAAAATTGACAAAACATTTGTGTGCATGTGAGAATGATATAGAGATTAAAGTACATCTTAGATTCTACCTTATTCTGCATTGCAGTGCACAACAAAGGTTATCTTCAGATTTTCAGGTGTGAATGATAGGCGATTATCGGCCAAGAGGTTTTTGTACCTGGAGAAGCTGCGTTCTACATCCACGGATGTTATTGGAGCATACTTGAAGTATGGAATGTCACCAGGCAATATGTCCTCTTCAATGTCTTCTAAAGAGTCACTTTTACCGGTGATTATGTCAACAATTTTACACACTGTTTTGAATCCCGAATTTTTTATTAACACATTCTGAAGTTTTTCAAACACTGCTTCTCAAATTTTGCCTGAAGCATTTTTGAGGTTATCCTGTAGTTTTGTGATAAGAGCAGTAGCGTCAGACAATGACACACCTTTCTTTTCAAAGTTTGTTATGGTTACGGTTAAAATACTGAAATTAGCCTTGATCTACACCAAGTTTCCTTCAATTTTGTCATATGAGAGCATATCTTGTGCAATCTTGATAGATACTTCACTGTCAAATCTGTTCACAACTGTTTTTAAAACACGAATATGCTCACAATAATAGAAACACGCATGAAGCCATGTGCACCATCGTGTAATTATTGGCTGAGGTGGTAAAGGTACATCAGGTGCCACCGTCTTGAAATTAAGTAATCTAGAAGGCGCTTTTAAGAATACTTTTTTAACGTTTGACACTAGTTGGTCAATATTTCCAAAGTTCTTTCTCACCTCTTCAGCAACTCAGTGAACTGCATGAGAGACAAATGTTACGTGAATCATTTTAGAATATAATGCTTTAATTATAGTTGCGGCTTTGACCATATACGGAGCAGCATCACTTATAAAAAGAAGAACATTATCGTGCTTAATACCGTCAGTACAAAGCAGAAACATGGATTTATCAAACAACTTGCTGATTGTGGAGTGGTTGGCTTTATCAATGATTTCTGTATTCAAGAGAAATATTTGACCAACAGTATTCAGTTCAAGAGTTACAATAACGACGTTACCTACATAGCGGCCTTCAACATCTATTGTCTCATCAATTGACACCCAGATTTTTTTCCCACACACACTGCTTTTTATTTAGAGTTTTCTCATAGCACAAGCTCACATAGCTTTTACGCAAAGTAGATTCATCTGGTATAGAATTATTTGTGCATCTTTATAAAAACTCAAGAAATTTAGGATGATTTACTTTTATGAGTGGAATATTAGCTGACAACAATACTTCGCACAACTCTTGATTAAAAGGAGATGATTTGGTTTTAGAGGTTGAAGCAGTTTGGAACAGCAATCTTTGAGTTAATTTTTTTGTTACTGTCCGTTCTAAAGCATTCTTGTGTTTCTCACGACCAATATGCTGAGTAACAGAAAACCTTTTTTCTGATGAAACTGTCGACTCACACAATTTACAAATAATACTCTCCCGTCTATAGAAAAAACACTTTTACTAAATTCGTTAACTAACTGTCATAAATGAAAGGATTGAGATGATTTGATTTTCGGCATCCTGCTCACATTGAAATACAAAAATACATGAAAGTATTACAAGCTTAACATGAAACTCTTGGGGGTTGCGCAGTGGAAAAAAAAAACATATGCACATGCGCAGACTAGTTCAAGGACAAGTGAACGTTGGCACTCCTAGGGGATTATCCTTCCCTCTCCTCTCTTTGTCCCCCTGCCTGTGTGGCCGAGTTCCATGTTAAAACTGACCAGTAGTAGGTCAACAAGCTTTAGAAATACAATATAAACTGACACTAATCTACTCAACTAACAGCCATATTCTAAACAATTGTGACTGTAAATTTTGAGGTAAACACAGCCTTACATTCCTTAAATTCCAAGCTAGCAAGTTGTCCAGCACTGGGGTTTTCCATTGAAACATAAACAAGATAATAATCTAGAAATGTATGTACTTTCGCTTAATTTCTTTTGTATTTAGTACTGCCTTGTCAGAAAACATTAGGCTACGCTTATTGTTTCATGTCCAGCTGTACTAATAATTACAAGAGAAAATTAATGCTTTAAGTAAATTCAAATAATGGGTTTGTGAATTTGTGCATTACCCTTTGTGAGTTACTGTTTTTATGTAATGATTTTAAAAATTATATAAAATTCACGATAAGAGTAAAAACAGCAAAAAAATGCCATTAACTGTAAAAAACCCTAAAAATGCAAAAATATACACAATAAAAGTAATGTTTTCGATATCAGAGCGCCATAAAATGTGTTTATATACAAGTTAGCATTGCGATTGACTTAAGAGAAAAAAAGATGCAATGTCATCAACTTCTGGGCCCTGGTTATGTGCTTCCTTTAACTATTTATTTCTAGACATTAGTTATAGAAATGTGATAAGTGTCTTGGAAATCATTAGAATAAACATTAGTTACCTACCCTTAGGTTTTGCACGAGTTCTTTTTGGACGCTGTTCTCTGGTGAAAGCTGAGCCTGTTTGAAGAGCTTCAAGAAGACTATCCATAACACCTTCTTGGGTTTTTGTCGAATTCATGTCAACCAGCATTTTCTTAGCTTCCCGTTCTTTCTCTGCCTTCTCTTTAAGCTCTTTAGCTTTCCTTGCTCGATCCTCTGCTTCCCGAATTTGTAGATTATCTTTATGAGCTTGCTGTTGTTTGAGAACACATTGTATGTATGACTCAACAAACGCTAAAATTAAAGGTTTGAATGCATTTCTTATAACTATTAATTGTCAGATGTGAGTGAGATCTTTACCCCAAGTAGATATCTCATACAAATCCTAGATAGGTAATATACAACCACACTAATGACATCACTAAAACATCCAAGAATTTCCAAAATTTCTGTATTTTTCATGTTATATCATTTTATAACTCTATGATCATTATGTCTGGTCTTAAAATGTAGTTGAATAAATATTTCCACTCTACAAAACACATTCATGTAATATAACCACTTTACAATGCCACAAATTACTCACTTGCAGTTCTATGAAATGTTTCTTAGGTGAAGGCTTTGCTTTATTCCTTTGTAATAAAAAAAAGACTTAGAGTTCTGAATGGGAAGTTAAAGCTAGGTTTGATAAGTGATTTTCAAAATGTTGGGCATGAAATATTTCAAGTGGCAAAAGTTTAAAACTAATATAATATGTAAGGTTGTAGAGCTACAACAAGTTATAAAATTTATGGCGTTTTTCCTTTAAGGCATTTGAAACTCCCCCACATGTTCTAAAAACATATACTCCTGTTTATTAATATTTGATATGCAGCAGTGGATTTACTTTGTTTTTTGTGTGTGTAATTCCTATAATGTACACTTTAAACACCATGTGTTATTTGTTTATGGCTCATCATTCTCCTAGATTATGTTTTGGGAACAGCTATTCCTATTTTATTTTATTGCACCGTGTGCTACAATGTAAAGTTTCTCTAACTAATTTAATATGGGGAACAATGTATCTGATTTTCCATGGGCTTACTTTAATTTTTTTTTTTTGTTAATTAATTTTACCCCAGCTTAAAATTACAGCTTGTCTCTGCTAATGTTTCTATTAAATTATGTTATATAAGCCTACTTCTATACAACAACAGGAATGAATAGGAACTAGCAGTATTTATTGTAATAATAATGGATAGGAACTCTCAGAAGGAACTAGCAGCAGTGTGGCCCACTTAAAGCGATTGGCCCTTTTCATTTGGCGTGGAAATGCAGAGCCATAGGAACAAACGGTTATCTTCAAGAATTATTTGTACTGTTTTGCAATTTTCTTTTCAGAAACGCTTTGTTCGAAAATAGAAGCATGATGAATAAGTTATACTTTTTATATATGCACCTCTGTAATTTGAACAGTTATCAAATATCAATAATTTTGACATTTTTCAATAAAAAAACTCCCGGCTGCATAGCAAAAAATAAGAAATTGTAACACCAATTAAACATTTATAAATTATCTTAGAAGAGGCGTTGAAAATATTATTATAAAAATTTCACTCATTTTCTCAAGAAAACTGATATTTCCAAATGTAGGATTTTTCCGCAAGACCTGTCCAGTAGCTAGCGCCATCTAATGTTTCCGTGATCCATCTGTTTTTGTTGGCGCGTAAAGATAATTTGTTTGGTTGTGAAGCCACGCCATGCCTTTCCCCCCTTCATCCCACAAAATAGGTTTTATACATGCACTCGACAGGGCCAGAGGCCTTAAGGTGTAACTAGCTGTAATTTGTAAACAAGAAATAATGAAAATGAACATTATTAAACTGTAAATCACAACAAGAAGTGATTGACGAAGGACTGGAAACAAGGAGCAAATAATAAGGATGTGGAAATACCCAACTAATATTGATACCAATATATATTTACTCAATACTTTGTTTCAGGATTCTTACTCAATACAACACAGTATTGCATCGGTATTGAATGCATAAAAATCATTTGGTTATAAGTAACATGTCTTAGTCATGCAATGTAGGCTAATCTGACCATGGCAAGGACAATGCATGTTGTAATGAGGAGGGCAATGTCCAGAGCATCAGAATGCAATTGAGTGCCACTTACGATAAGTAAAATGTTTATTCACTCATCTACTTGTGTATATATCATAAAGTTAAACCTAATAAAAGTAAAATAAGTGTAGCCTTTGTTGGTTATTTAGTACAACATTACAAATGGTGCTACCGACAGGATTATGAACCAAACAAATTAATAACATAATAACAAGAAGAGTTAAACATAGGAGCAATGAATACAGGACTTATTTATGGTCAGTGATTCTATTTAATTCTACAGTAGATGATTGGAATGTTTCAAGAAAAGGTTACTGAAATTTTCCCTTGTTAATAATTTAAAGAATGAAGGGTTATTATGCTTAACATGCAGCAGTATGAATTTAAATTGGTTATTGATAAATGAGCAGGAAGGCAGAACACACTTTAAGTCCAGATTTACCGAGAGGCACTTATTTTATGTTGTTGAAATCAAGTAATGTGAATCTATACAGATTGGAGGGCTAGGGCTTATCACTTAGCTGCTAGATGTTATTTTGGTACAAGTGCAGAAATGGTCCTGAGGGAGAAATTTATAGTGGGATTGTAAGAATTAGGATAACTTGTTTGCAGATGTGAAAAGCAATGGAGTTAACTCAGGTAACCTTAACATCTCAACATACCCATCATGAAGTGAATGCAACCATGCGAGTGCCTATTGCTCAGTTTGTGACTACTATATTCATAATTATGGAGTATTATCTAGTGAATATAAAAGGTTACTAGAGATAAGAAGCAGATGCAGCGATGAAATTGGGACTTTCACTTTTACAGTGATGGGTTAACGGCAAAGGGACAGGGTGATTTGAATATGATAAAGTAATGTTAATTTTAAAGTTGAGTGCTGATATAATCATTTGTTTCAGAAAGTGCAAGTTTTATGAAAGAAAATTAAATATACAGTTTATTTTGGAGATAATCATTAAAATAAACAACTTACAATGAAAGCATCTTTAAAAGTTTTGATGTCCAAAAATAACTCCTCCATTGAATATTTTTGTTTGTCAAAAACGTAAAACTCCGATAAATCTGAATATATTTTTTCCATATTTTTGAACATTTTTTGAAGAGTATCAAATTGATCTTGCGCCTCAGTTGAAAATGGCTAAATAAAGGTTAAGTCAACTATTTACCATTGGACGAAGACAATATTAGTGTGAAATACATAATATATCTATGTTATGTCAAATATTGGGTGGCTCACAAAACATAACATTATTTTAGCATTTAAATACAGAAGTCCTGCAGTACTTGAGTTACCTTCCTGAAAAATGCAACGTTATAGAAAAAGAGTTATAAAATTTAAGTCTACCTACAAGACATTTAGTTTTGAGATGTGGACAGGACTGGCTCAGCACTCATACTCCCCAAACCCTCCCGTGTCACTGTAATGGCCGCTGGCCGAGAGAAATTGTAAGAGAGTTGGTTGCTTAGCTATAGGTTTATTTTCATTGTAGATTTCCTGGAAACAATAAGGCCCTCCATGCTGACCATTTTCCATTGTCCATTTTCTCAACTAGGCTAAGTGATTGTCTGCTTTTCTTTGCAACCGAAGTTGTATATGAACTATACAGATGCGTTGACACCATTCCTGACAGACGTAATACATAATCTATAATCATGCAAAAAGAAAGATAAACATGAGCAAGGTGCACACATAGAACTTAATTGCATGTACAACAATGACTGTAAAAGATAGGAGGAGGGTGAAAATAAGGTTTTGTGACATGGCCTGTATAACTCATTGCATAGCGCGAGCGGGAATTGGCTGGCGAACAATTCAAACTTGAAGCCTGAGTCAATCAGCTGAGACATGACGCTATAGCCAGTTAGATACAATCTTAATTAAAAAGAAGGTCACAGTCTATTAACGTTTTAATAGACAACGTTATAGCAAGAATTACTGTACTGTCTTTTATATTGAAAATAATACCTTCTTTTATAAGAATGCCATAAAAAGGTCACCTGTAATGTGTGACAAAATATATATAGTTAAATTACACAAATTTTTTTCTTGATAATGGGTTCAATGAACTACATTAAAACGTTCTTACAATATACTGTTATGAACTTACTAAATGTGTCCTTAGGGTTCGACCTCCCTTCAAAATTACAAATAAAATAATAATATATTAAATAATATGTATTATTTCTTAGCAGAATTTTTCAAAGGATACTTCCATAACTTCATAAAATTTGTCCTCTTCATCCTGCAAAACTTTGGAGTTAGTAAGATCAGTTTGCAGATGTTTTATACTAGTACCAATCTGCATGAGTGTTTTCTGAATATTTTCCACTGAGATTTTGCAAGCACTATCCACATGCCCCAGTTCCTCGTCAAACGAGATTAGGTCAGGGAACTTACTCTCGATAGTGCTGGCTAGGTAGTTTAGAAGAGTCATTTTATTTTCGGAATCTTTAGTGTTCGCCAGCTGGAGATAAAATATTATATTCAACAGTAACACTGGCCCAAGTATTAATAGGAGTCAGATTTGTAAATAAAAAAGAATACAAACTAAAATTATTACAATATAAATGAGAAAAAAATTACTCAATTCTTTGATTATATAGTGTTTAAGAGTAGAATGGCTTTATTAACATAATTTGGAATAAAGCTACAATGAGCCAACTCAGAATATTTTTATTATATACATCAGCTATTTAGTATGGCAGATCTACCTCTTATATAACATATTTTATTTTTATAATACATAAACTTTAATCTAAATACAACATTTTAATATATTAGTACAAAGAATGGAATGTAATTAATAAAATCACTAACCTTTGGCAAGAAACTTATTTCGAAACCGAATGCCTGTGCGTTTCTTGAACCGGTGTTCATATAGTTACCAACTAAAAGTACTAATTCCAAAATCTTTGCGAACTTTTTGCTTTCTTTGATTTCTTCACAAGCTGCTATGGCAGCAACAACAGCCTGAAAAAATAAAGTTAAAACCCAAAATTGGTGGTAAAGATAAATTAAGGTTATCCTACTACATCTGCCTATGCTTCCTATAGTAGAGTTGCCAGCCGTGAAGCCTGTGTTTACACTATTCTCCGCAAATCAATAGCGTCTCATGAAACATATTTTGAATTGAATTTGTTTTGGTTCTAAAATCCTGTAATTGTAATGCAATAAATGTGTGGGTAGCTTTAGTCCACAACCTGTATGGTATGATGAGATATGGCTAGCATTTCTCAAATGGTTTATTTTTATAGATTAATTTAGTTTAAATACTTAATATCTTAGATACCCAGATGCAGATGGGAGGATAACATTTGGAAGGACCTGAGAGAGATAAGGTGTAATGAGAAAGACTGGAGAGAATTAGCTCTAGATAAAGATAGGTGGCATACTTTTGTGAGTGTGGTAATGAACTTTCGAGTTCCTAATGCCATAATGTAAGTAAGTAATATCTTAGATATATACATATATTTTTAAACATGTGCCTTCGAAGTAAGATTGTGGCACCAGTTTAAACTTTGTTTTTGCACACTTAAAGGACATTACATCTTATAATTTATATAAAATACGGAATCATTTAAATTAGTTGAAAAATGACATCTGAACATGGGTATTGAACTTGGGACCCTTGGTTTTATGTGCTAACGCTCTACCACTGAGATATCAAGGATTCGTCCTGTGCCCAGGATAATTCTTCATACATAGCTTAAGGCCGAGTCTGTGATGAACGTGTGAAATCGTCAGCTACATATGAGCAACCAATAGTATCGCAAACTATCAGATACTACAGCCATCTGCGACTCGGGATGGCAGTTATGCTGACAAGTATACAATACAAGATTGTAATTTTAAAGTGAAATTCATAACTATCAACACACAGGTTGAAATTTATTACAAGTATGGCATTGTCCGTATGGAGGGGACGATATTTCAATTAATTTGAATCAAATGAAAAATGACACCAGAACACAGAAATTGAAATGTGGTCTCCTACATAGAGACAGTGCCATACTTGTAATATCTGTAATGTTTGTGTGTTGATATTCATTAAAATATGGAGAGTGGCCTTTGGCATCTGGTTGAAACTAGAGCCCAGCTTCTTTAATAAGACTCAGTCACACCATTCTTGGGGCCAGTTGGGTTTGACCCCGGCCTCCTAGGTAAGACGGGCACATTCCTAGTCACTTAACATACACATTACATTTGAAAGATCTTGACTCGCTAACCATACAGATCTATAGTGGTGTGTAGTCATTAGGCTCATTATTTTAGTTGTATACCCAACAAAAGGTTAATTACTTAGTTAGCTGCTTTGATGGTTGCATGGCCTAAGGTGTAACTCTTGTTATACTAGACTGCTGATGACAGAAAGATTGGTGTTAGAATCTCGGTCGAGTATACTGAGGGTGGTTTTCACAAAAATGGCTTTCCAATCTCTCTCCGCGCAAATGTGGGTACACTTACTCTAAATTTAACCTTTTCCATTCCTTAAACATTAGCATAATTAGTACATAAGTGTACAGCCTGACCAGATAATAAGATGCAGCGATAAAAAAAATATTGAATTTGAATTTAAATATGAGTAGTGTAATTCAGGGCCAACTTTAGGGGTGTGCTAACGGTGTGGCTACACAGGGCACCTTTATTTGTGGGTCTCCATGCTTGCTTAGGTGACAGTGAGGAAAAACAAGTTGGGGTAGGGGGAAACTTTTGCTTGCATGCTAGTATAATAGGCTCTATGCATAGGCAATCTAGGACATATTGTCAGAGTGTGACAATAGATAAAAACCTAATCATGTGGTTTGGTTTATTGAACGAGTGAAGGGAGCTCTCTGTTTTAACTCCACCGATTTGCATCTGTCTATCGTTGGTGGATATGTTTTAAGATAACTTTTAATGCATGAACTGATTTAATGCTAACTTGTCACAGTTGTTCCTTGTACCCTTATACAGATCAAGTTCATTGGGGAAGCTAATAGAAAGAAGAGTTGGGGAGAAACCAACCCTTATATGTATAATACATTAATTAAAACATTAGCTATTACACATATTTAACCGCTATGGCATTTCCTTTAACCTTATATGGCTGAAAATTGGTATATAGGTGCAAACTACTATATACACTTTAATTAATAAAAAAATAAGTTTTTAATTTTAGCAGTGGAGATGAGGCAAGTAGTCGGGAGTCATGGAAACAAAGTTTGTCCAGGGCTCCAGGTCCGTTTAAAGCAGCCCTGGTGTAATTTAGGAGAAGGAAGGGGAAAGGAGTGTAAAACCATACCATATCGGTGTTCAGTTTAACTGGTTAAAATTTAATTATGACTTTCTATCTCACACTATAGTAAGATAACCCCTTAAAAAAAGAGAAATACTTTTTCATTTTCTTCACAGAAATTTCCCCAATGTATTTGGCTTATTGGCGACCATTTAAAAAACATAAGACATATCTCATATTTTCAAAATGTCATTGGAAATTTACAAAGAAAATTCTAGACGAAAATAAAAAATAAAAACTTTGAATCTACAGAAACGCGTGAAACCTTTTGGAATAGAGGATTGTCTTTGGGATACTCACTGGTTTAACTTCATTGATGGTTTCATTGAACTGCATTTTGAAGCTTAATGATTTTAACCTCGGTTGCAACCTCTTAATGTCTGAAATCTGAAATAAGATGAAGAAAGTTTATTTTATGTACAGAAAATAATGAATAAAAACTATGTTAATTGAAAAATCAATTTGTTTCTCTCTTTTAGCTTTAGCAAAGACGTGTTTTTTGAAATACAATTTTTTACTGGCACTCCTCATATTACAAGATCGAATGTTACAGTTATGTCCTCTGCTGGTTAAAATGGTTTTATGTGTGTACATGGGATCAATTGGGGACACCTACAATGAGTACACAACATATTGCTTGAGAAAGATAGTATATTATGGTAAGTATTTTTTATAGTTTTGTGTGAGCATTAAATTTCTTCAGAATATAGCCAAAAAGACCACCCACTTTACCTAAAGTAACCGGAGTGTGGTAAGATTATGTTAGCTTTGGGGAATATTTTTATATCACACCCAGGTTAAGTAAGATCTGGATATGTTAGGTTTGGGGATTATTTTCATATTTTCTTATTATCCTCCGGTTAAATAGGGAAGCATCAAAAAATAATCTCGCCCGGGCGCAAAAATTTACACTGGGCCATCCCTGTCCTGGACATCCAAACAGGTAAAATATAGCTGAAAAATTAAATCGTGCAGTAGCACTCATATGCATGTGCGTTATACATCCCAAAATATTAATACAGGAAAAATTGTATTGATGCTAAACAAATATCAGAAATTATCACGGACCTTAAAAAAAATACTAATTTTATCATTAACAATTACCTATCCCTTATCACTCTTGTATATGCGAATCACAATAATTATTTCCTTACTAAATTTGGGTTAAAATTTCATACTAATCACTTTGGCTTCCAGCTCAAAGCTTGCAAGTGCTTGGTAAAATTGCCTGTTGTTTTAAATGGATATAATGGGTTATTCATTTGTCTTTGAACAATCATATAACATAACATGATCTTTTCAAGAAAAGATATTCAAAATTCTCATAACACAATAAAAAGTATTATAATATATGTGTGAACTATAAATATAAGCAACTTAACCACTCTTGTTATACTCTTATTTATTGAGAAATAATTATTTAAATGTAAAATTAACAAATCAGGAAAGGATAACTAGGAAAATTAGAATACTCTGCTGTCAAAATATTTTAAACGGATCCCAATACTGGAGTCCAGGCTTGAAACTCAATGCCAAACTAGCTATGAATATTAAAAGATCACCAGCAAAATGTCAATGATTGCTGAAGTCTATACATTCCCAGTTATGGACTTGTTGAACTACCAGCTCCAGTTTATTCCTTCACCAAGACCATCCAGACGCTTGAGGGTGCTGTTATTGTAAAGGTTTCTCATCTCCCTCCTTTCTCCTTACACACTAGAGTGGCTTAGCTACCCAAGGAAGGGTCAGAAGACATACATTAAACCAGTGGTTCTCAAACTTTTTAATTTCCAGAACCCTTTGGTCAGCCCCTAAAAAAATTTGTGGAGCCCCAAAAAGATTTTGCTTGAGTGTATTCTATCTAGCGATGCTTTCTCCATTAGAATTTAAAACTTTGAGAAAATCTGAAAATATATATTTATTAATCAATTATTTTTAATCATACATATACATTTTATTTTTTTACAATTTAAAAAAAAAATTAGAATAGAGGCATTGTTTAACATTATTGCAAATCTCTTTAATATTTGGCAAGTCTTTGCATTCAATATGATGCAATATTTTGTTTTAATTGAATTATATTATGAAACTCTAGCCCCACAAAGATTCTTAGGTCTTGAGAATCCCCTGAAGGGGTCTTTGGAAGCTCCAAGGAGCAAACTTGAAGAAATACCGTGTTAAACTATTCAAATACAAGATTGAGACAATGTAAAGAATTATGTATTCAAAACATGTCTAGTGACCCAGCATATAAAGTTCAAAGGAAGTAAATCATCACACCACTTTCATACATACACTTATTTATATTAACCACATCTAGTTAATATGCTCAACGTGTTATGATTTGTAGCTATCCTATAACTTAGAAAAGCACTGTTGATATTATAAATGTGGCTCTCCAAATTATTTGGTTAGAGGCCATAACTTTCTGACGAAATTGTTTAGTGTGATTTCTATAATAAACTACTGCTCTGAACTTGACCATAAAACCACCAACTGCTTTCATCTACACAGGGATTCTTTTTCAACCAATCTTCTAGCTCAAATAAGTGGTATAAAATGATTGAACAACTATGACAGACATGACAAACAATCTTTTCAAAAGAACAATATTCTAGTTATTGAGTAGTTTGACTTCTTGGCCGAATATTGAACAACACATCAGATTCTTCACTTATTTAGGCCAGCTATGAAGGATTTTCTTCCTCTAGACTTCCATTGATTCCTAGATAATATCTTCAATTTTTACATCTCCTAGCCTCCCATCTTATAATATTTCAGTGTTATACTATCCCAAGTCAAATGCAGCTGGAATGAATACCCCCAAGAGCAATAATTGTAGCTACCTAGATCTTTCAAACGAGTAATACACCTTTGAAGGGGTGGTTGACAACCTATCAAATGAGTAAAAAACTGAATGTTTCTTCATGTATTACATTCAATTTTTAAAAAACAAACATACTCCAACAATTTGGGTAGTAGGTTAGATAATTAAAACAAATAGTTGTCACCCTGTCTTTACAATACTCCAGACAAATTTTGAAATTGAACTTAAAGAGACCAACTAAAAAATGTTTGCTTTATTTTCAAACAGATAAACAAGTCCCCTAAAAATGATCTCACGCTGCACAATCACATGATTAGTACACCATTCAACTATGCTGGTCTTATGTCTGCCACCTTTATTTCTGAATATACATCAGAGTAATTCATTTAAGGAAAATTATCTTTGTATCATTGTGAACCCCCGCTTCCCTCATAACTCCCACCATAACCTGCACTTTCCATAAAACTCGGGGAAAAAGAATTGCACTAAACGCTAGTAATTACTTAATTACTTTCAGGGGTGTAGGGGCATTTTAGGTTTGTGTGTGTTGGGGGTATGGGAGGGTGGCTGCAGGGGGCTAGAATCAAATAGACTTAAGGCTCTTTCGGAAATTAAATTAGCCCCATTTATTTGCTTGGATTGTATTTTCTTTCATGTTTTGTAACATTTTCAGCACTCTCACTTTAACTCATATTAACTGTTAACTGATTTTAAACAATCTTAGTAAAACGGATGTGTAAAAAGTGAATTCGCCAAGGTGTATCCACAATCTTCAACAAAACAACAACTGGCGGGAAATAGTTGAACGTACAGGTGTGCTACCAGAAGTGTTTTGTTAGAACTGCATGAGTCAAAGACTGATGCCCTTCTAACATAATCCATAAACTTTACTCTCCTGTCACAAACATATGAATGCAGTGACTGGGGTATTTTTAGTACTAAATAGTAGCTCTAATAATGTAGTTTTCAAAATGTAGAAAACATGAAAATAGCCAAAATAGTGACTGATGCCCTTTTAACAAATCACGATTCAAATTAGATTATGCTACCCACAGTAAAGCCCAAACACATGTGTAAGATAATTTGATAGGAACTATTTTGATCCAAGTCAATCAGGCACCTTTAGAACCCAAGCTATGCAACTTCAGTGTCTATCTCAATTTTTAAGGGGGACTTGCAGCCCTGAAGCCCTTTCGATTTGTACACCCATAATTAATTTAATCAGCAATTATGTTTAGGACATTTTACCATCCAGTTGCATAAGAATACTCGGTTCAACATAACTTCTCATTAATATTCTCGAAGCCCACTTCGCTGGCCGCGGGGTTTAACATGCTACTTTCATGTTAGACTAGATAGACTGCCAAAGACGAGGAGATCAAAGTTTGATCCCAGTTGGGTGCAGTGAGGGGGGCTTTTCCTACATTGTTTTCCACTCTCCTTCCATGTTAATGCAGGTGCATTTCCTCTCAATCAAGTCTTCCTAATTCCCAGACCACTATTGTACCTAGTACATAGGTATATAACCCAAGTGGGTAGTAAGACGAGGTGCTAAAAATATACATACATATATATATAAAATTCTCAAAAATATAATATTCTTGGCTATGGAAACACAATCATATATTATTATTCCTTGGATTAAAATATTACTGCCACTGGTGATCCATCGCATTGATCTCTTCTAATCCGTCATGTTGAATGTGCTTGGAGATAACTACAAAAAATTTAATAGTATAGTGTGCACTTTGACTATCATTTTGTGTGTTATTAGTTACGTATGCTTTCTGATATTGGTTCATGTTAATAAATATAGGCCCTACTGTGATTGCACGACCAGATTATATAATAACCATGAGGATAAATGCATTACAAATTGAAAATTTCCTCTATGTTTTTTGAACAATGGGAAATTTTCATTCATCACCATACAAAGTATATTATTTCCTCTGGTATTAATACTCAGGTAAATAATACCAGTACCTAATTATATCAGTTTGAAAGAGTCACTAATAAGTTGAATATATAATTTTTTAATGATATTCCAATATAAACCTTTTGGGTCAAAGAATAAGTTTTTATTACATATAATATCTATTTGTTTAGATATAGAAAAATAACATGTATCTTAATGGTCAGGCATCAGACGAACTTACTGTTACTGAAAATTGTTCAGCTCCTGTTAGTTCATTATATTGAGGCTTGATTTCCTGGAACTTCTTTAATTGATCATCTGAAGGAAGATATGACAGTAGCAATTGTAGAATGCTTGATGTTAACACAGATTCATCACATCTTAGAATACTCCTCTTTATGTCTTCATATGTATATTGTTTTAAAAGACCTCCCAAAAGAATGGAAATATTTTGGGCAGATTTTCCATCTAAAATTTTAAGCTCCTTGATTTTTTTTGTTGAAATTGTAGAAGGCCTGCAAATAATATTTGGAAAAAAAAAGACTTCATTACATAAACATTTGAACATTAGAAAAATAAGTTATGATAGATCCAATATGATTTCATCATTTGTAAAAAAAAAGTAATAAATTAAACATGTATTTACCCTTCAATGGAAGTAGTTTTTTTTATCACAGATTTTGTTGTAAATTTATCAGAAAGGCCCTTTAAAATTTCGGGTGAGGCCAGCTCTTCCTCTTTAACTTGAATCCAGAAAGATTTGTCTGTCATTTTTTCTGGAGTTATCTAGAATGGTAAATTAGTTATTACTATAATTTGATAATGGTCTGGGCTGAATGGTCTAAGGTTAGGTCTTGTGTTAGACTGGATTACTTATGACGGGGAAATTGGGGTTCTAATCCATGTCTGAGGGTGGTTTTTACTAATTCTTTTTATTTATTTGAGGTGTTTAATGTGCACTTTCTGAACCAAATGATTTTATCAACACACGAGAATTTATATGAGCAAAAGCGAAAGGGCCTATCAATTTTGATGGGAAAGGTATTTTCACATACTTCCAGGATTTTTTACATGCCACAATTGACATGGAAATGACAGCTTTACTCCTATCAGAAGGAAGTTGTGCTACAGATTTTTTATTGCTAAAGAAAAATTTGTCGGCCTCGGCTGAGTTTGAACCCATGAACATTGGATCCTGAGGTGAGCACTTTAATCCAGGACCACAGGTTGACCTTTTCCTAAATGGTTTTCCACTCTCTTTTCACACAAATGCGGGGAGATTACCTCTAAAATACTTTCTTCCTCATTCCTACCCCATTAGCATTAATATGTATAACCTGAACAGGTAGGACGCAGTGGCAAAGAAAAAAAAAAGAATTCACTTAAATTTGCTACCTTAAATATCCCAAGTTTGAAAAAACGAAATGCTGTCATGATAGCATCAAGTTCAATGTAACTAGTTTTTGAAACTTGTTGATCGAATTATATTAGAAAACATAAAATAGGAAAACACATATACCAATTTACTGAAAATATAACACACCTTTTATGGCTTCTTACAATGAAAAAAATTGCACTCAACCATATTAACAAATTTTGCTTTGTTCAAGAACCAGATTAGGCCGACATATTCACAGACTTTTGATTGGTATGTTCCAATCAAACATTTTTTATTTGAATTGTTGTAGTTTTGTGTTTAATGAAGACCTATTAAGAACTTAACAATTTGTACTTAATGAAGGCCTATTACCCTCCTCAGTGGTCACGTGTGATAAGGCATCGTTATTGCAAAAGAGAAGATTACCAGTGATGGGGCGGTTGAGGCTTGAATCCAGGTCAGGTGAGTGAAATTTTATAAACAGTTTACACTGCATACAAATGTGGGTAAATGCCTTTAAATGTTATCTTACTCATCTCTACCACATTAGTGTAAATTTGTGGATAGCTCTGATGGATAGTAAGATTTGGTTTGAAAAATTAATAATGTAACTAAAGAGGTAGAGATAAGTTAAAGGGAATGAATGCATTTATTTAAGTTTGTTGATATTATAAGGAAATAATAATGAAAACCACACATGCCAAACAATTATGTGTGTATGTATCCATGGCAGGAGAAGTGGTAAATGACAGCTAGCAGAAGGTTCTTTATTGAAAACGTTGACTATTTGCTTACTAATACCTTGTTATCAATTAAAAGTTTTATCAGACTGTTCTAATAATACTTCCCTATGGATTACTGTATAATTGGCATTTTTGTAACAAATTGAAAAAATAAAATATATTAATAAAACTATTATGATTTTGTTTTACAGTTGTGACAACAAGAGATAGTACATGAAAAAATAAATTAAAAAAGTACTATAGTAATTAGTAATACTTGCATCTTGTTATAACTGGCCACCAAAGCAAATAAATATGTTTTATAACGTAGAGTGCCATACAAAATATTAGTTTCAAAATAAAACTTGTTTGTAAACATCACATGAACACAAACAATACGATGGTTTGTAAAACATTATCAACCACCCATGTGTGTCATCCTGGCCACCCGACTTTTAGCCACCCGGTTTTTGAAAACGCCCATCGTTTGTGCTATGTTAGTGCTGTTTAGTGCTCGATTTTCATCAATTACATATAGTTACAGTACATAATAACTTTTCCTTATTTTATAAATTAACTTATTATAATATTTATTTAACATTATTATTTCTTTCGTATCATTATGTTATAGAGAAGTATTTCTAAATCCTATGTAACCACTCTTGTCTACGTTTATACTGATTCCTTATGCTATTCTTTAGTCTTTTTCATTTAATCACTTTTCAAAATTAAACATCGTCTGATTTATTACCAACTATCTTTTAAATGACGACTCGGCTTTCTCCTTGTATGCATAATACTGTTAACTGTAGTGCTATTTTTCAAAGATTTATTTGAAAATCAACAATAGCTTAAACTCCAAAGTTGTTTTAGCAGAGCTGGTTTTTTCAGCCATGTATTTAATGAGAAATTAAATTAGCATTGTTAATATATATATATATATGACAATTCATTTTATAGAATAAATTGATAGAGAAGAAAATGTTTTATTTTCGTGCTCGCTATTGCACTAGTTAATAATTATTGTAAATGCCAAATTTATTAAATATTAGATTAGAATAAATATAATCAATAACAGTTCTACATTAAAACTATTCTTTAATCATTGAAGATAGAATTTATTTTGTAATGTAAATGATTGAAGAAAGAATTCCCTTTTGCATTGGCTCGACACTTTTTGACTAACATTTTTAACCATCTGTCTCTTTTCTGACAAAAATCAGTGTATGCATTATTTATCTTCAGGTTTGCTGTCCTCTCTCCAATTCAACCCTTCTTATCTAATCTCGCTCTCTCATTCTTCTTTCTTTGCCAACTAATTTGCAGTGTGTACTTGGAATTACCATTCTAATAGTTTCAAACTGAAAGGTTGGGTTTTTTTCCTAATCTCAAGGACTTATCCCTTCCATCACTCTCCCCAGACTCCACTAAGACTTCTTAATTCCTTTATCAACATCTGGTTTTGGATCTACCCAACTTTGTTGCTTGATCAATACACAGCATAACTAAGTATTTTTGTATACGTAATTAAACACCAAATGGTGAAATTGAAATCATTTCCTCAAGGTCAAATATATCAGAAAACCAACACCCCCCTCGCTATAGCGTTGAGTTAATATGACAAATTTAACTGATATTTTGTCTTACCTGCTGATGACTGGGAGATCGTTATTAATTCCCGGTCGGGTCTACTGGGGGTGGCTTTTCCTAAATGGTTTCCTATTCACTCTCCCCACATAAATGCTGGTGCATTTACTCTAAATTCAACCTCTCTCATCCCTAACTCATTAGCGTAATTATTACATAACCTTACAACCCAACAATCCAATGAATGCTTATTTTGGTTAAAACTTTATCAATTTTAAACTGAATTGCCCTTCACAACAAAATTAATACTGCTATATTAGTAAAACAGATAACACAATTAAAAACCCATGACATCAACACCAAATAAAATCTTATATTAATGTTAATAACAGAACAGGGGCTCCGGAAGCTCTTTGTAAGTGGTTGGTGGAGGGTGAGGGGCTCAAATAAGAGGGAGGTCCGAGTTCCTTGCTCGGTAAGATCTTAAGCCATAGAAGATTCCTGAAGATATTTGATGAAGGTTAATCTTTAATGGATAGTATTTTTATTTAGATTGGCCGTCGCCTGGAAATCTTTTGGAAATTAGTTGCCTCTAAAAGCTATTTTAGCTATTTCCCCAGTACATTTTTTAAAATTTGGATGCCACTAGAACAGTGGTTCCCAAACTGTGGTATGCGTACCACCAGTAGTACGTACTATAATTCTCCATGGCACGCCTTGAGAAGCCAAACAAAAAAGTTAATTCAAGTCGTAAAGAGATAAGGCTTCATAAAATATTATAAATATATTACTAACAAGTTTAACCAAAAGGAAAATAGACTTAAAAAGTGGTTGTAGGTGTGGGACAACACTACGGTTGCTATATAGTAGTCGCGCTAAACTTACACAAGAAGCAGCCACGAGAAATGCCTCCTCTCTACTCATCATTTTGAGCTCAACTATATTTGTTGCAGAAAGACTTGCTCTGCTATACATTTTCTTAACACATGCCAAACATGTATCTAGCAAATGTTATATAGCAAAGTTAGATATCATGACTATGTAACCTTTGTTATATAGCTATGCTACATGCTACATAGTGTAAACTCTGCTTAAATGCAAGCTGAAACCAACATTGCAAGCTTAGTTTATGTTCACTAGTAGCACCCGCAGGTGGTAGCTGAAAACATCGAGGTACGAGGTTTTGAAAGATAGGAATAGTTAAATCAGGCCCGAAATACTTCAGTTAGAAGAAATAAACATCAATATTGGGCTTTTGGATCTGACCCAAATGCTCGCTAATTTCCTTGAAGTTTCCAGAATTATAAGGATGATGAATGTATGTGTGTATTTGTTAAAAATTAATACTTACTCGTTCATTTTTTTTATTATATTTGGGCATTTGGTCCTACAAATTTAATGTACACAGGTTTGAACTAATCACTGAAAATATTGTGAAAAGATAAAGGGTAAAGTTCCTTTTAGGAAAACGCAAGGTTGTAGTCAGGGAGTTAGGGTTGGGGACTCAAACCCCCTTGAAATTGTATGAACAAAATATATATAGCTTTATTTATGGTTCAAACAATATCAAAATAAAGGTATAAGTAAAAATTAAGGGGCTGTTTTACCATTAAAAGCATTTGAGAGAGCTTCTAGAGGTG
The DNA here is from genome assembly GCA_902151425.1 of Timema shepardi. Lineage (NCBI taxonomy): Eukaryota > Metazoa > Arthropoda > Insecta > Phasmatodea > Timematidae > Timema > Timema shepardi. Next base: position 6,656 of record CABFVX010002704.1, on the reverse strand, counting down.
TTTAATATTTAGAATTTTTCCTAGCCTCCGACAGTTAGAGGGTTATATTACCATAAAAAAAAACATTTCGGAGAGCTTCTAGAGGTGTTTGATGTTTAAAATTTTTCCTATCCTCCGGCAGTTAGGGGGTTATGTTAACATACAAACAATTCAGAGAGCTTCTAGAGGTGTTTAATATCTAGAATATTTAGAATATTTCCTTGCCCTCAGCAGCTAGGTGCCTATGTTAGTGTACAAAACAGATTGAGAGTTTCTAGAGTTGTTTAAATATTTAGTATTTTTCTAGCCTTTGGCAATTAGGGAGTGCATCAAATTTACAGCACTAACAGTGAAAATCGAGCAATAACCAGCATTAACGTAGCACAAGCAATGGGCGTTTTCAAAAAAGGGTTATCTCTATTATTTCTTATACCGGGTAGCCAGAGAGATATCTCCCTAGCCACCCATAAACAATCGTGAATAAGTTCCTCAAATTTACAGCACTAACGATTAAACTCAAGCACTAACCAGCACTAACGTAGCACAAACGATGAGCGTTTTCAAAAACCGGGTGGATAAAAGTCAGGTGGCCAGGGTGACACACATCAACCACCCTTGCTTTGGCTGGTTCACTATTTTTATTTCAGAAGAGCATGACACATTTTAGAAGTACTAATTAGAAAAGCATTTTTAATCACAGATGCCACTTCAACAGAATAGAAACATTTAAACTGTTATTTTCAAAGTTCATGTTTTGATCATGTAAAAATGTTTAGTAAATAAAAATAAATCGTTTGTTTTTGTGAATGTTTTGACATTCATAATCAACAACAAACAAAACAAGGTCTTGCAGATCATGTGATTTAGCAAATTGATATACAGCAACATTTCCTAGCTGTCAAGACACTACCTCTCCTGCCGTGATGCCATATACCTGTCTGGGTTTTGAATCCCGACCTCGTCATTTGTGGCTATGAGTTTTAATTTTAGGGTTGCACTTAATGACTAAGCATAAATGATCGTAAATATTGTATCAAAAAGCTCATAAAATGCTCCTCTCTTTAAAATTTCTACAATATTATGGTGGTTAAAACTTCATTTAAACTATTTAAATTTTGATTTACCAGTAACCAAAACCAGGGTAAACAACTGTTATGAGATAAGGCTACTTATGGAAGGTGCAGATTACATTTATGATCGGTTTAATTTTCACTATTAATGTGAGTTAATAGTTAAAATAAAACTAAGTAAATAATAATTTGGTTTTGAACACACCGTTTTCCAATTAGCTCTTTTGGTTGGAGCTTCAACATCCCATTTCCTTTTAGGTTTGAGACCATATGGTAGTTCTACTGATTTTGGAACTGCGGTATAAACAATAGGAGGAGGAACCATTCCTGGCATCAGTGGAAGGGGTGATCCCATTCCAGACATCGGTGGAGGGGGTGGTCCCATCCCAGACATTGGTGGAGGGGGTGGTCCCATTCCAGACAATGGTGGAGGAGTTGGTCCCATCCCAGGCATCGGTGGGGGGGGTGGTCTCATCCCAGACATCGGTGGAGGGGGTGGTCCCATTCCAGACAATGGTGGAGGAGGTGGTCTTATTCCAGGCATCGGTGGAGGGAGTGGTCCCATCCCAGACATCGGTGGAGGGGGTGGTCCCATCCCGGACATCGGTGGAGGGGGCGGTCCCATCCCGGACATTGGTGGAGGGGGCAGTCCCATTCCAGACATCGGTAGAGGGGGCGGTCCCATTCCGGACGTCGGTGGAGGGGGCGATTCCATTCTTAACATCGGTGGAGAGGGTGATCCCATTCCAGACATCGGTGGAGGGGGCGGTACCATCCCAGACATCGGCGGAGATGCAGACATCGGCGGAGAGGGTGGTCCAATTCCAGACATTGGCGGAGGAGGAGGTGGTCCCATCTCGGGCATCGGTGGAGGGGCTGGTCCAATTCCAGACATTGGTGGAGGTATTGGCTTGTGTAGCTGTTCTTGCCAAACAAAATAACATACACTAGTTCAATCTAGTTCACCTCATTAGACCTTATCCCTATTTTGAGCTAGTTCTATCCAGTCCACCTTATCACACACTATCCTTATCTTGAGTTAGTTCAATCCAGTCCACCTTATCACACACTATCCCTATCATGAGTTAGTTCTATCCAGTCCATTACACCCTATCCCTATCTTGGACTAGTTTTATCCAGTCCACCTCATTACACACTATCCCTATCTTAAGCTAGTTCTATCCAGGCCACCTTATTACACCATTTCCAATTCATTACATCCTATCCCTATCTTGAACTAGTTCTATCCAGTCCACCTCATTACACCTGTTCCCTATTTTGAGCTAGTTCTATCTAGTTCACCTCATTACACCCTATTCCTAATTTTACACTCCCATCTGTGTCTATGTCTTACCAATGGTCTCTTCTCATTGGGTTTGCCAATCAATACCCTGAAAAAGGTTCAAGAATCTCCCATTCACATTGCATGTCCTGGCCCCTGTAATCTGCAAGCTTGGATTATCCTAACAATGTTTGGTGATGATTACAGGGTATGTAACTCATCATTATATAACCTTCTCCACTCTATTGTGAATGTGTGGAATACCAGGCCTCCACGCGTGTGCGCGGAGCTCCGTGTAAGATGCAGATAAAAGTGGTAAAAAGTGAGTGTTAAGTAAAGATTTTATATACATCTTGTGCGGGATGGCGAGAGGAAAAATTTAAAACAAGTTTGAGCACGATCAAATAACAGGTGCGCTGACAGTAAACGAACCCCCTTTTGAGGGTGAAGGAATTGAAAGATCAGCAGTATTATAGCTCAGAAAAATTGGGGTAAAAATTAGGTGCATTTTGGTAGAGGAAAGAGCAAAATCGGGTAAGAACCTTGGGAGTTATTGACGTTTTAAGTTGGGGTCATGGGAGGTCATTACTGACTTCCTGGTGTTTTTCCAGACCAAAACAGATAGTAGGAATAATTGTGGATCTTCGGAACAATTTCTTTAGAGTGCTGTAACTTGTGGGAAATACGTGATAGAGTGGTTGAACTAGGTATATAAATGATCAGTAAAGTAAGCCGAATAGGAATTCAGTGGTGAATTAAGAAAAATTAAAAAAGAGTTTTTGGAAAGGAATGATGGCTGATTCAAGGGGGATGAAAAAAGGGAGGAGTGAGGATAGGAGGTATGGAGAAGAGGAAAGCGACAGTGGGAGCGAGGAGGAGCCACTAGCGTTAAATCGGGAGAAGATGATGGGTGAGTCGGCAAGTGATAGCAAACGTGTGGAGAATTTTTTGAAGTGCTTAGAGAGATGTGTCAGAAGTCGTGGAGGGGAAACGGAGAGTCTAAATATGGAATTACCAAAGTTGATATACAATCAGGTGTTGGAGGAACTTAAGGGGTGAAAGGAGCAGGTGCGTAAGTTGGAGGAGAAAAACTCGCGGTTAATAAAATGCATAGAGCTGCTGGGGAAGTAAAGAGAGAGTGTGAGGGGGGAGGAACAGGTGAAGAGTACGAAGAAGGTACCCACGTATGAGGATATGGTAGCAGCCATTGGCCAAAGGTCGAGGTGCGAGGAAGAAGGAGAGGTGCTTAGCGAACTCAGGGACAAGAGGAAGAACACGATGCTTATTTCGTCCTGCAGTGGGAAGAAAGTGGAAGAGGTAGAGGTTTATCTGAAAATGAAGATCGATCCGAAGGTAAATAAAACGCGTATTAAATTAATGAGGAAGGTAGGGGAGTACGTGCTAGTAGAAGCGGATAGTGAGGGAGATCTTGAGAAAATAAAGAAGATGAAGGATGCCAAGAAGGAACTTAAGTTCTCGAAGCCATAAACCTTGGATCCTCTCTTGATATGCTACAATATAGATAGTGAATTAACAGGGAAGGAGTTTGTGGATGCGGTCTATGACCAAAACTTCAACGGAAGTGAATGGGAACCGAAAGATTTTGAAGTGGAATTTGTCCCAGTATTCAAGACTGGACGGAGAGGGTAGAAACTAATAAATCAAGTGGTGGCAGTAGACCCGTTACTGAGGAAGGATATACTGGCAAAGGGGATCTTTGTTGGGTTCAGTAGCGTAAAGGTGAGGGACTATCTGGTTGTAACCAAATTCTATAATTATTGCAGAGACTTGGGACATATAAAAAAGTATTGTAAAAGATCGAGGAGTTGTATGAAGTGCGGGGGGAAAGAACATGTAAGAGCAGACTGTAAGGAGAGTGAGAAGTGTATTCCATGTTCAGTAAGGTTAGAAAAGCAGTTAAAGGAAGGAGGATGCAGGCATCCGAATAGTAAGGAATGTGAAACGTACAGGTTGTTGCTGAAGAGGAAGATAGAACGGACGGACTATGACGGAGATGAGCAATGATGGGTAGGTGGAACAAAGTGAACGAAGGTGTGTGACAAAGGAGGATGGTGAATGGGACAGGCAGGGGGATCTAAGACCATAACTGGTAGCGGAAATGTACTGGATGAATATACGGAGAGAGACGGTAGGCTGTAGGGTGGACCGAGATGAGACTCCTGGATATCCGGAGCCCAGCTGAGTGTGGCATCCACTGGAATCCGGAGGTGGGAACCTCCGATGAACCGTGGGGAGGCGCAGTTCCAGTTGGGTAGAGCCAATATAGAAGAACGAGTTGACGGCGGAATTCACTCCTCTACTCAGTGGATCCCTACACTTGGAGACAAGTGTGTAATAGGGTTCGAGCGAATGGGCTTCCGGACCGTCGGTGACCCTCTCCGTTGGCTGGCAACAGTCGTCTGTATGAGAGGACCAGGAAAAGACCGCAGCCTCAAGGAAGTGAATAGGATAAATTAGGTTAAGCTCTTTTCTTGTATTAAATGTATTATTATCAAGTAATTAGTGTATAAGTTAGGTTTAGGTCCATGGCGTTGGCTTTGTGGGGAAGAAAGGCGGAGCGTCTCGTGACCAAAATTCTTAGGCAAGCTGGGAAGGGGGGGTTTAGAGGGGTGCTTGGTCCCCCTCAGGATTTTTTAAATATGTATGCTTCAAGAAGGTATTTTGAGGTGTTTTTTTACGATAATTGTGGATTTGGGTATCCTTCTGTTCCGTGATTTATATAAGGCACACTAGAATCTATATAGCGGATATCCAAGAGGATGCGAGGAAGTGGGGGGACCTATCTTGCCCCCCTTCGTTTTTATTAGTTAGAATTCCTCCTGTGACTCCCACCCCAGTTCGCTTCCCCTAAAGTTGACAATTTTTAAGTTAAGTATACATAAAAACATTTTATGTTTATATTAAGAGTAAACCAACTACATTGTGTGTTAATTAATAATGTTAATTATAAATATGATTAATGAAAAAAATGTGTTTTAAAAAAAATCAATTTATACTGCCACCTGCAGCATATTTAGTGTATTTAATTATCTTCAGATATTAAATGGATTTTTCTATACTTATATTAATGCTCTTATACTCACCTTGTTTTTTCTAGTATTTGTAAATAAAAGTCCATCCTTCTCTCCTTTTTTTTTACAAACTTTATTATGACTCTTTCATGGAAGTCTACTCCTTGCTTCAATTCATAAAGCAACCCTTTTCAATTGAAAGAAGTGCCAGACCATTGTATTTCTGGAATGTTTTTACTCTTTCCAATGTTGAAAATGATCTCTCAATTGATGATGTTGCCGGAATTGTTGCTACAAGTTCACACAATTTTTTTAAACTCCTGTAATGCTTCATATAGATTATTTTCACTGATATACATAATCATATCCACTATTTTATTTTTTATTGCTTCCCTTGAGTAAACCCCCTTAATCCTGGAAAACAATCAGCTTTTGTCAAAATATTTTCCATAATTTCCAATCAAAGAATTTATTTGTTCATTAGGAAATGATCGTGTATATTCATTAAATTTTGATGGATTTAACAATTCAAAAAAATTTAGATTATTAATTTTCTCAAAGTATTTGCACGATAATGTTATCAATTATTTCACAGTAAATTTATCTTAATTTCAATTTAGGATCGTTACTTAAATTATGTTTACATCCACTTTTCTCTGGTCCTAGCCCCATTTGCACTGTTTTGGGCCTAAGATTTCACAAGCTGTTCTTAGTCTTTTCAACCTCCATACTTTCACCATCAGTGGACACATATCGAAACATTGTCGAGAGCTGTGAAAGTTTTGAGATATCTGATGTTTCTTCTAATAAAATAAACATAAATGTTGTGTTTTGAATTTATTTTATGATTTCATTTAGGCCTAGTAAAACTGTTTTAACTGAATCAATGAGGTTTTGCATTTCAGCTGATAAACCAGTGAATCACGCTTCACATCAATTACTGTTTCCAGCCTGTAGCCTGGGTCAGTATTTTTTATTCGAGCCATATATTTTCCACTGTTGGCTGGCTAGGCTTGTTGTATCTTCATATGGCTTATAATCTAACTTAAGACTAGGACTTCTGACACCTTAGCTCAGTCGGTAGTGTGTCTGTCTACTGAGCTAGGGGTCCTGGATTCGATTCCTGGCATGGTCGAAAAAATTTTCATTGGTTAAATGTGGGTTTACCCTTTCACAGTGAAAGTCATTATGACACTTGAAGTACGAATTGGACTACATTCAATAATAGTACACGGTAATTTTCAGCACAGCTGTTTAAAGGTCAGTCGTACAAAGATGAATGCTAGCGGATCA
>CABFVX010002703.1:90553-106474 GCA_902151425.1 Timema shepardi | reverse complement strand
TCATGTAAGCTCCACCTCCCTCGCACGCGCACGGGCTGCGAAACTTCAGAAATGGCATAGAGCCTTCGGATGCTATCCTCTTAAATGGGAGCTTGTCTATCCCATGGTCCAGCTCGTGTCGATCACTTGGTCCACGTCGTTTCTTCGTGTCAAGTATTTGCTGTCTACCACTTTGTCCTCTCGTGTTGGCCTCTTTGTTGTTTATCACTTTGCCTGCTCCCCAAAGAAATGTTACGCGCTCATGTTACACCACTTTTTGAATGTCTGGAAGGGAGTGTGTAACTTCACAGAGCGTCTCATCTTCTAGTCATTTATAGTTGTTCGTGACTATGGAGTAGAATGAAAATAATATTCTACATTTTATCGAACTATCTCGAGCAAAGAAAATAGTATGGGCCACTAATGTATTTATGTATTTATTTAGCACCACGTCTTACTACCCATTCGGGTTATATGCTTATGTACTAATTACGCTAATGGATTAGGAATTGGGGAGGTTGAATTTAAAGGAAGTGAACTCCCACCACACCAATACGGGTTCACTTCCCCAGTTCACCCAACCGAGATTCGAACCTCGATCTCCCCTATCCTCGGCAGTCTAGCTCATCATGAAACTAGCGCGTTAGCCAACTACGCCACCGAGGCGGGTCATGGGCTACTTAAAGTCCTACATATTATACAAATAATAAAGTGAGAAAAAATTACGCCTGGTAAGAAATTGCTGCAGAATTACTACAACAGATTAGTGAAAAAAAAAAGGTTTTACTGTCAGCGCTTAGGCGGGAAAAGGCAAAAATAATAATAAAAATGTCGGGGTACAGGAACAGGTAGCAACTATAATATAATTAAATTTACAATAAGGGTCCTAAAATGAACATTTATTGTCTTTTTTTTACAATATAAAATGCAAGTTATATTTTGTTCCCTTTACATTACAGGAAGAGATTATATATATGAAAGCAGTTGGTTTTCATTCTAGAGTTTGCTTTACCTTTGGGACAAAAATCAAGTTTGAGAAACACAGAGCACTGTAAGTATTGACAATCTTCTTTCCCTTTACTACGCATGATTGTCTTACCATGAAATATGACCTTCATTTTGAAAGTCTAATTCCTTTAGTGTCTACGGATGCTTTTATGTGAATATTTTTAATTGGAAGTAACGAAGAGTTCAACTCACTCTGCACAGTTATTTAGGTTTTTTTTTCTATAGGTAGTCTTACCTCAATTTCTTCGTCGAATGTTTCGTGCGGTGTATACAGAGGAGGAGAAGTGGAGTTATTTCTTAAGAAGTTATGTAGGGGGCTATTGTCATCACAATAAGCTCAGTTTTTTCGGGTTTTATAACATTGGCTTACGAATAAACTTTAAAAAAACTCTGATGCAATACCAAATATGGTTTGTACAGTTATTCATGCACGAAACAATCTGTAATTAAAATTTCCTTAGAATGATCCTTTAAGATAAGGTCCCGAAAACGAGTTAATTAATTAGTCAGTTAAGGCAAATGCATCATCCCCAATAAAAAAAAAAGGAGGGAGAGTTCCTTTTGTTTGTTTTCCAAAGGTTTCGCTTACTCCAACGATTTCGAAATTGAGTCGTTACATATTACTGTTATTCAACTAGCAGATTAATTATCATGAGTGAGGATTATTTTAAAATATCTGTTCAGTATACTTCAGTTTTCATAAAGGCTGCGCTCATATCCCTGGGATGGAAAAGGAAGATTTACTGAAAGGCGTGTCTGGGCCTAGTGTCACACACTCAGTACGGAAGCATGTGTTATAACTGAATAGTGATTATCTTAACTCACGTAACGTAAATAAACATAGTGTTTGATCGGTATTCACGTAACGTAACCATAAAAGAAAAATACAGTCAATGAATTTAAACCGTTTGAAAACTAATATTTTACTAAAATATAACTTGAACAGTTGGGGCTCATTAGTCTTCAAATACTTGCAATAAGAGCTTATTGGAGCTATCAACTAAGCTTAACCTACTTAGGGCCGGCTACCATGACTATCGGATAAATATTTCTATTGGGAGGTTAAAGTTATCTACCAGATAAAAGTTATCAGCCGCTTTAATGTTTTACGCGTATTATGAACTGAATTTATCTGCCAGATAATTATCTGTAGGATAAATATTGCTATTATGAAGTTAAAGTTATCTACCAGATAAAAGTTATCAGCTGCTTTAATATTTTACGCGTATTATGAACTGAATTTATCTGCCAGATAGTTACCTGTAGGATAAATATATTTTTATTCAGAACACGCTAGGTCGGTGCTGTTTTTAATGGTGCGCGCATGCGTATAAGCCCTGCTGATAGCGCTACAACCTAGAGAGTGGTGACAACGCTCAACATTTGTTAAATAATGGCGGCTAAACGAGTGCGAGAAAACAGATGTTGTCACGTGGGCGCAGAAGCTAAGTTGTCTTGCAAGTACTAATTTCGATGTCTGCCAAAATGTGGTCAATAGTTGGGTACAGCGTTTACAAAATTTCATTTATTATACTCACATTTTGATAATTTGTTCTTATATAAATATAACTCTACAAATAGCTTGTCAGTTTAAATAAAAGTGTGAATTAAATGTTCTAACTTTATATAGTTAGAGCCCGGGTTTATGCTTACTAAACACGTGAACCAAGATTTTAACTTAAAAACAGATTTTGATAGGTGAAACCCCATTAAAAACCAGTGGCGGCTCGTGTATAGGCACTGCGGAACTGCAGCACCCCATATTTCCACTTGATATTATCGATAACATTTAATATAATGAGTCCGTTTTTCTTTAATTCTTTATTTATTTTTGTAGTACAATATATATTCCTTAAGCTTAATGTCAGTACTTCAGTAGCCATCCCCCAGTTTATGAAAAAGATACAACATTTTTTGTATGGAACTGTGCGCTTCACAGTGCCAGTGACGTGGTGTTTGACTATTGTGCGCATGCGCACATAATAGGGAGTGGGGAGGAAGGTGGTACTGCCAGGTAGAGAGAGCACTGTTGCTCTCGCAGTGCCCGCTTTGGCGTGATGGTGGAAGGAAGTTTTTTTTACTCAGCATGTGTTGTACTTAGAAACCGTGTACCATATTCTTGAATGTTATAATGTGTAGAAGAGTGTAGAATTATATTATTATTATTATTATTATTCCAGCTATTCTATTTGATTCATTTTTTTTCGGTTCTTTTATTTAACAGAAAGACTAAATGCACTTGCAGTACTTTCAATGGAGAAAAATTTCCTCAATTGTCAAGGAGAAAATTATTGAACTTTTTGCGCAAATTAAAACAAGAAGAATAAATTTCATTTTTAAATGAATATATCAAGCTTGAACTGTAACAATTTAAGTTAAAGTAAGTAAAAAAGTTTGATTATTTTTGTTACGATTGTATCAAGTTCCTGAATAAATTTTCTTTTCATACATGTTTTGTTTCCTTTTACACACTTTTAAAACAAAGGCTAAAACATGTCTGGAGCAGCACCCCCACTAATTTTAGCTACGAGCCGCCACTGTTAAAAACAACGCGTCACTATGGCAACAACCATTTTAACTTACAGATAAAATTTATCAGGTACTTAAACCTCCCGATAAAAATGTGATGGATAAATACGTTTTATCTGGCAGATAAATGCTATCTGGCACTCATAAGACGCACTTTTAGCTTATCCACCAGATAGAAATATTTATCTACCAGATTAATATATATCCAGGAGTCATAATACCGGCCCTTAGAATAGAAGCTTATTGAATGTATCAACTAGAGTGTAAGAAAATGCTGTCAAACGCTTACAAACTAACTATACTGAAGAAAGCGTCTGCACACCATAAACAAACAAACGAAGTACTAAATATACCGTTTTCACGTTACTCTCAACATATTTGGCTAACAGGAGCACGTGGTACACTTCTCGTAATGTAGCGTGAATGTTCTCTCCTGAGCAACTCTTACGTCGAATAAACGTCACTTCAGAGTGAAGTTGATTGTATTGTAATGACGTGTATATAAAAACACTAGTAGAGTCGTAACGCTATGCTGCGTTACGTGAACGTTAGTTTGATGGTGATCCCGATGCAATCAAGAACTGCATGAAGACTAGAACTCCTGCTCGCAGAAGAACCCTAGCTTCCAAGTACAAGGTAGATCGTTCATGCTTCCATCTGTACGATAGACTGTGACGCAGTCATGACCAGGTACAGTTTTGGGGTTCCCTCCATTGTTGGGTTTCCCGCTCATNTAGAACTCCTGCTCGCAGAAGAACCCTAGCTTCCAAGTACAAGGTAGATCGTTCATGCTTCCATCTGTACGATAGACTGTGACGCAGTCATGACCAGGTACAGTTTTGGGGTTCCCTCCATTGTTGGGTTTCCCGCTCATCCAACGGGAGAAACCTGTGCTCTTCATATCCTGACCTGAGAACAAATACAAAATTTAGGACACTTTAATAGTAAAAGGACCAAGTGCATGGGTTAAAAAAAAGCAATGGCGTCAACCTGAAATAGATCCATACCGACCAAGCAGCCGCCTTCTGTTGGTGAAGATAGTACCAGTGTCTGCTGTTAGAGTGTGTCGTGGTCAGCACAATGGATCCTCCGGCCGTTAATATCAGTTTTATAGACCTGAGCCACTACATTTTCATACAAATAACTGAGATGTCCCCGTTTAAAAAATTGTAAGCGCTGGGGTTAGAACCGGAGACCTCTAGATCTGTAGCCAGGAGCTCTGAGCACGGGTAAAGTAAACACTTATAAATAATATATAGCTTATCTAGCTCGTAATACAACATAAGGGTTGTTAGCACCTGGGACTACACTTACGGTGAACTCCGAGTCAGTCGTACCTCCAATGCTTTCTCAACCACGTTGAGAAGAAGGACCATATACAGAGTCAAGATTCAAAAGTCCACCAATTTCCCACTCGACTTGAACTACTTGTTATTCGTAAACAGAGAGATTGGTTGACTTACGAGACTTGACTAGAAATATGAACCTTGAGAAGCTTAGCTCCGACCTAGGTTCGAAATCTCGAGGTCTTCGGAGGGCAATCCCTAGGGAAGCGCGTACAACAATAAGGGAAACATTCTGATAGTCCCTTTTGCGCCACCAGTTTCAACATTTCAAGGGATATTCTTTAGATTGAAAAATGGCATCAGGACACGGGAATAGAACCCGGCACCTTTGGCTTAGAACGCCAATGTTCCTGCCCACTTATCTATCCGGGAATCGTCCCATGCCCAGGGTAACTCATATTCTAAGGCAGAGTCTGTGGTGGACGTGGGTTTAATGGAGTACTTACCAAAGATCGTGACGTACTGTCCCTCAACGTTGATGTCGTTGACTCCTATGAAAGCGTAGTCATTGTTGTTGGCACCCGCCGCCGACGGGTAACGTGCAAAGATCTGTTGAAGAGCCTTGGCTTCAACCTCATTGTTGATGACCGCTAGATGTGCGCCTTCTCTCGCGCATGTCTTGCGGGCATCTTCCCACAACTGCGCCTGCGTGTGGAACTTGTAGTACCCTATCCCTGGCACCATCTCGTATCCAGGACCCGCTCGTAACGGAGGACCTGGAGATTATTATTTGTGAAGACCCCACATTTCTTTTCTTCTTCTTTTTTATCGCGTCTCGGTGCAATTTCGGGTCATATCAATATATATATAACTTAGCATCGCGTCTTACTACCCGTTTAGACTATACGCTTTAAGTACTAATTACGCTAAAGATTAGGAATTTGGAAGGTAGAATTAGAGAAGTGAGCCCGCATTTGCGTAGAGGTAGAGTGGAAAACCATTTCGGAAAAACCACCCCCAGTTCACCCGACCGAGATTCGAACCTCGATCTCCTCGCCCTCAGCAGTCAAGCTCAACACGACTAGCGCGTTAGACAACTACGCCACCGAGGCGGTTATGGATGTAAATAAAGAATGGAGTAGGTATGAGTAATGTAGAATTGTAGAGTAGATAAACCTTCACTTACGGGGAGGAATAGTGTAAGCTAGGAGAATATACCCTAAGAACACTCGACCGGGATTCTAACCCTCCCCTTCACCTGCAATCCAAATTAACACGAGAGTGACGCGTTAACCCATGTGATCACCGACCAGATCACACCTTTTATTGTGTGAGGAAATGGCAGTTAAATACATTATGACAGTACAGTAAGATATTCATAGTTATTCTAGTCTATTAAAATATTACTAACATTTTTGTGGTCAAAATTTATAATGATTTACAATATTATTATTTTAAGAAGGAAGTGATTTAGAAAATATGTTTGTTTAATTACAATATGTTATGGTCTTAGTAAAAAAACAATCATGAGAAATGAATAGTAACAGAATATGTAGGTAGATTAGGTTTGCCTCGGTGGCGTAGCTAGCTAACGCGCTAGTCGTGTTGAGCTTTAGACTGCCAAGGACGGGGAGATCGTGGTTCGAATCTCGGTCGGGTGAACTGGGGGTGGTTTTTCTTAAATGGTTTTCCACTCTCCCTCCACGTAAATGTGGATTCACTACCTCTAAATTCAACCTTCCCAATTCCTAATCCATTAACGTAATTATTACCTAAGCGTATAAACCTAACGGCTAGTAAGACGCAGTGCTAAATAAAAAATTAAATTAATATACTTTAGCCATTTATGAAAGAGTCGGAGTTTGAAAGTGTAAAAATAAAGTCGGAGTCGAAAGCTTGAAGTATAAGCTCCACAGTCCTGGTTAAAAGAATAAATCTTTGAACAGACGTTCATGAATTCTTTGGAGTCTGCATCTTTGAAATGAAGCTTCTTTTTTATGATTATCACTGCATCTAACTACCTGTTCAGGTTACACGCATACATGTTAATTACTTTGATGGGGTAGGGTTGAGGAAGGTGGCAATTGAGAGGTAATCTACCAACATTTGCGTGGAAGGAGAGTGAGGAACTATTTAGAGAAAACCACCCTCCTTGGACCCGACCGGTATTCGAACCTCTATCTACTCGTCATCAGCAGGCCAGTCTAACACGGGAGTGATGACTTAGCTTAGAAAATTTGGCTTCTTAAGCGTGTTGAATTGAAGGTGATGGTGATTATAATCTATTTCGTTCATTACGTAGTTCTAGGTGACACTGCATTAGTTCATTTAGTTTGCCGGAAAAAAATTGTTTGCTATGAAAACTGCAAAGATACTGATCTTTTCTCGAGTCCCTTCCATCCCACTCTAACCCATTACATTTGTATACTAATCTTAGGTTTTTTTTAAGACAACATTGGCATCATGGTGCCCCCTCAATCACAGCGCCCAGAGAGGTCACCTACCCCTTGAGGCAACCTGTAAACATCACTTCATCTCAAAACATTGATTTGTCGTGATTTCCAATGACACGAACATAAAAACATAACTATGGGTAGTTAATAATAATAATATTTAGCACCGCGTCTTACTACCCGTTCGGGTTATACGCTTTAAGTACTAATTACGCTAATGGATTAGTAATTAGGAAAGGTGAATTAGAGGAAGCGAACCCGCATTTGCGTGGAGGGAGAGTGGAAAATCATTTAGGAAAAACCACCCCCAATTAACCCGACCGAGATTCGAATCTCGATCTCCCCGTCCTCAGCAGCCGAGCTCAACACGACTAGCGCGTTAGCCAACTACGCCACCGAGGCGGGTTATGGGTAGTTATGTGACATTTTGTAGCATCAGCTACAAAACAAAGGTGAAAGAAGACGATGTAACGTGATCAGCTTACCCCGTTGCACCATCAAAGAACCACACGACGGTTCAACGCTACTAAAACACACCCTAACAAGGCCGCGACGCCCAAAGAACTGACTGAGCTGACCGAAGTTCAAGGGGGGGCCGCTAAGAGGCGTGCAGTGATATAACATTCCAAATTGATTGAGAAAGGAAGTTGTTCCGGTTCTAGTCCATCTAAGGGTGTTCTCGATTGATAGATCTCTTTCTCAGAGCTTCACGAACATGTATTTTGTCATACATTTTCCCTCCCACGTGACCCAATTATGTTCCATCAACCTTGTTCCTTGCCTCCCCCTTTCTCTGGGTCTAATCAATAATCATATATAATGCATGTATGTTTCAATTACCGGCACTCTTGGATTCGGCTGTTGATAAAGGAAAATGTAGTATTTGCTGCACTTTGTTGAAAATGTAAGGTAAAATCAATGTTTTGGCTTAGATAATTTTTTTATCATGTAACTATTCAAAATTCTCTTTTGGCTTATTAGGTTTTTTTTTAAATTTAAAATACTATGATAGTGGAAAAGTTAAATTTGATCGTTGTTGATTTGTAAAGATTTCCAAATAATATAGTAAATAATGAATCATTGCTATATATCGATAATTGAAGATTGAAGTATGAAGTATTTTTTTATCTTAAGTGATAGATAGATTAATATATAGATAGATAGAGAAATAATTCTAAAGTAATATCTGATATTTAATTATTTTTGTCTAGTACAACTTAATGTAAATCTATACGCATATGGAACCCTTATTGCAGCTCTTAAATTAATTATTGAAATATCGTAATATTTTATTAAGAGTCAACATGATGTTTTTTTCTTATTTATCCATGGAGAATATTTAGTCTTTTTAGAAAATTAAGATTGGTTTTGGTAATATCTAGAGATGAATGCCTTAATACTTTTGCAGTTGTTTAATTATATATGACCGAGATACAATTTATGGCACTAGATATAACTAAATGTTAAGTATGAAAGTTCATGGCCATAAGTCTTGCTCCTTTTATAATCCATAGGAAACTATGCCTATTCAAATTAAATTTGTTTATTATTCCTATTTATTGGTGATGAATTTAAATTATATTTTACTCTTATTATTAAATTTAGTCAAGCGGATCAGTCTATGAATTGTGTAAATAGAGATTTATTCTTTTGAAAGATGAGATTATTTTTGGACTATAATATTTTATTTTGTAATTATGTTATAATAGAACCTCGGACTTGATCAATTCATATAATATTAAGGTAACTGATACTATTTAAAACGGAAATTTAAAGTAACTTTTTATCTAAACATATATACCTTTAAATTATTCTAACAATACATTAATCGTATTTATTATATGTACCATTATACGTGGTTTTCGTACATTTTTATATATTATTAACTATTATTATTATAAATAAACAATCTAAAATCGACCTCTTGTATTTCCTTTATCTTGTGGTAAATTGGTTTCTCATCTTAAGAGCAGCCATAGTCTATTTATTTATGTTTAATTATGTCACGAGGTTTCTAAGATTAGGGCACAAGGGACGACCGTCTTATAACTAGATTCCACAACCGGGTGAGTTGCGTGCGTCTGCGGAGTAGTAGTCTGTTCTAAGATTATTGTTACTTACGAGTATACCACTCAAACGACACACTTTGATTTTTTTTTTGTTATATTTGGGCTTTCTGCATTTTTTTGTTAGTAAAGAAGGTTACAATTTAAAAGACATATCGTCTCCAGCGTCCATAAATATATTTAGAATGGTGGGCCCGGAAAAATTCCAAGAATTAACTGTCACTTTATTTTAAACTAATTGGTTTAGACGTAAACTTACAATCCAATTTTCATTGGAATAGCCTAATCTCACAACCAGAAACTTTATTAGATATGATTTCACGTAGTCATACTTCAAATCATGTAATCTACACATGCCACTTTATATATATATATATTTTTTTAAACTCCATGGGGTGAACCGGCAAGTGAGCTATACCGAACAACCAAGCCGCCAACACCGTTAGCGAAGATACTGCCAACATTTGCGGATAGAGGGTGTCGTGGTCAGAACAACGAATCTTCCGGCCAACAATCTCAGATTTTCTAGACCGGAGCTGCTACTGATGTACTCTACAAGCTCCTCATTTGGCCTCACGAGGATGGGTTTGATCCCGTTTCAGACCCACTGTTTCACAGAAAAATTCTGCAAGTTTATCAACGTTGACCAAAAGAATTAAATATGTTTTAATTTTACAAAAGTTCCTTCTTGCCAAAATCATACTATAAAGCAACCTACCTGTGACGGTGGCCATCATGGTGACTGTGTCTATACCTTCACAAGACTCGGTATCGTGGGAGACGTCCACTATCCAGGTTCCAGTTTCCCTCTCCTCCGGGGTCCGGTTCAAGCTGCTGTGCTGCAGACGGACCTGAAACAAACATAGACATACTCTTGTAAACATTGGCCTTGTTCCAGTTCCTCTCCTCCGGGTCTCTGGTTCAAGCTGCTGTGCTGCAGACGGACCTGAAACCAGTATCAATATACTCTTGTAAACATTGGCCTTGTTCCAGTTCCTCTCCTCAAGGAGGGTGATTTTCCCAATATAATTTTACACTCTCCCTCCACGAAAATGGGGGTACACTTTCTATAAATATAACCTTTCTAATCCCTAAAACCATTAGCGCATAATCAAAACGGGTAGAAAGACGTGGTGCTATTTTTTTAAAAAATTAGGTTATTTTTAAAATACCGTAGAATTGTTTAATTCGTTTCAGTTTCAACGTTTTCCAAAGCAGAATAAAAAAACGCACCACGACGCGACGTCTGGTTCTATTTGTATTATTATTACTACTACTAGCATCGCGTCCTACTGCCCGTTCGGGTTATACGCACTTACGCTAATGTGTAATAGTAGGGTAATTGCGAGATGAAATGGAGGACCTACAGTTTAACGGAGAATCCGAACCACAGTGGAGGCCTGGCGTTCCACACATTCACAAGTTGTGATTAATACACGTCTTGTCAGAGGTGAAGGAAGGGTTTGGTAATCAGATAAATCTATGCCGGGACCCGGGAATTTGTATTCTTAAAGACTTGGACTTGCTTCGATTAGCGAATGGTCTAAGGCGTACACTCGCAATAGAGTAGACTACTGATGATGGGGAAATTGGGGTTCGATTTCCGCCAGGGTGTACGAAGGGTGTTTTTTTACCTTCATAATTTTCCACTCTACATCCATGAAAATGCGGGTTAATTTCCTCTAAATTAAAAAAATCATTACTCCTAAAACCGCAAAGTAATTAGTTCATATGCGTATAACCCGAACGAGTACTAGACGGTGTGGCCAAACATAATTAAAAAATAAACTCTAGACTCTCATTAGATACAGACAGTCGACTTTAATCCTCAAGCGGTCTTTTACTATGAGCACTGATACATTGAACTATACATAATCGACTACAGATATTTCACGTATCTGGAACTGGATCCTAATTTCCACCCACAGGATCAGGTCTCAAGCGCTGTGAACTTACAATGCTTTGTTATTTTTTACCAATCTCCGTGTCAAAAGGGATTTTTTGCTATCCACCCATTTCCTGTCTGCAGAATTTACCATGTGAACGCATTCATTGGTGGGTGGGAAAATAAATATGTATGTATATATATATATGTATACCTACTGTATAATGTAACCGGCCCCTTGGTGTAATGGTCAGTGCATCTGGCTATGAGCCTAGGCGTCCCAGTTTCGATTCCCGGCAAGTAACTTGTTTTTTTTTCTCTTTAGGGGAACTACCCCAACGGTCACCAGGGTTCGGTTAGTTAGGCTAAGTTAGGTTTAGGTATTTCTACTGGTTCCACACCCTCATACCCCCTAGCACCATCATATTGTCTCCATCGGTACATGGGAAGAACCTCCACTGAAAGGATTTACGATTAGTACATTCTGGCATCCTCTGGGAAACGGTACATTAGTACTAGATAATCTTTCCACACACTGAAGTACGAGTGATGTAGCCCAGACGTGTAATATTACTATTATTATTATTATGTATATGAAAATATAGATTTTTGTCAGTTCCCGTGTCCAACACCTTATCTCATTTGGTTGCGTGTCTGCCCACTGAGATAATCAGAGTCCCGGGTTCCATTCCCGGAATAGCTTAAAAATTTATCACTGGTGAAAGGTGAGTTCCCCCTTTCACAGCGATGAATTAACGGCAGGGGGGACGGATGTTGTGTCTGTTCTAGATTTAAGTTAGTTTATAAGTTTTTAACTGATACAATCAGTCAGTTAAGAAAGTGCATGTGTTAATACTTCCAATAAAATGTAATTAAAAAATCAGTTCCTTTAAACGATTCAATGACTAATAACCGTATTTTGGATGTCAGTTGATCCCCCATTTGACCTGAACTTGGGAAGCTGGTTCTTCCTAGAGATTGGACTGTAAATACTTCACTAATTATCTAGACGTTTCTGGTTTGATTCCAAGAGATACTCTAGCGATCGATAAGGTTCGGCATTAAGATGGTAGTGTATTGAACCCGAAGTAAGGGTATTTATTTAGAATTCTTTTATAGAAAAATATTTTTTGGCCAAAATAATTCAAGTATTGCTTCAGTAGACACAAAGTTTAATTTTATTGAAATTTTGACCTCAGAAGTGGTTGAATATCTGTCATGAGCATAGTGTTATTAGATAAGAAACATTTTTAAATGAAGAGAAAAATTTGTTAATAAATGACAGGACACCCTCAACAACTGTTGAACATGTGAAGAAAATTAAAATCTATGTTAGTACTGAACCAATATTTGACTTATTTTGACCAAAAAAAAAGTTTTGATATGAAAATTGCACAAATACTGTCTTTAACAAGCTTTTTTACACTGCAAACTTAAGGTTAAAGTTTATTTACCCAATTTAAAAAAACACTTTAAATAATGACGTAAAGTTTTTATCCAAACAAACTTGTTTAAATTACTCAATACTTTTCTTTGATTTATAATGTAAACGTTCAGATCTACAGTTGTAGATAAAATAAGTAAATAATAAAATGCACAATTTCCTCTCACAATTCTCACCTTGTTAACCTTGCAAAATTCTACCCACGCGCAGTAAATAAAGCTCAACTATAGTAGGATTTTAGAACGAAGAAACTTTTTACTAGAAATATTATTAGCGTTATTTTATTTATTTATCTGTCAAAGGTGCTAACTTACGATCACATGGCTTGATGTATGAATACGTGAAATTAGTTGTAGTGGCTTTTATAGCTGTCAAATAGTGTGTGGATATAAGGTTTTATTTAGAAAGTGCGCGTGCAGTATTATATCTAAAAATATTTATCTATGACTCGTTTTTCTCTTTTAACAAATATTTAGCTCATGTGGAACTCTTAAGCGTTTAGTACCCCTGGCCATATGGTCTGAGGTGTGAGTCTCGCTATATACTGGTTAAACCGTGACAAAGAGTTCGAGTTTCGAAACTCAAACGGGTGAATCGTGGGGTTGCCCGCAGCGGTGGGCACGCGGTCCGATTCTTTGGTGCTGACTGACAGCTTTGAAAAGTTACCAGACCAAATAATGTATCCCTACGCCGAACCATATGATCTGCAAAAACATGTGTTTAGCAGATGTCACTTCTGACAGTCCAAAATTTAGGTATATACCTAAATGTCGACTGTCAGAAGTCAGCTGTGAGTTGTCAGTCAGCACCAAAGAAGCCACGGGGTTACTGTAGCTGTCAAATAGTGTGTGGATATAACGTTTTATTTAGAAAGTGCGCGTGCAGTATTATATCTAAAAATATTTATCTATGGCTCTTTTTTCTCTTTTAACAAATATTTAGCTCGTGTGGAGATCTTAAGCGTTTATTACCCGTGGCCATATGGTCTGAGTTGTGAGTCTCGCTATATATTGGTTAAACCGTGACAAAGAGTTCGAGTTTCGAAACTTCAAACGGGTGAATCGTGGGGTTGCCCGCAGCGGTGGGCACGCGGTCCGAATATCAGGTTCATTTAGTCTGGTTTGTAGTTGAAGGGGATGTAGGGACTCCGAATTCCAGTTGAATGTACTGAGGGTGTTTTTATTTTAATAAATGGTTTTCCCCTCTCCTTCCTAACAAATCTGGGTGTATTTCTTAATTCTACATTCCTAACCCCTAACGTATTAGTGTAATTAATATGTATTCGGTGACCTGGTGGTCTAGGGGGTAATGTGTCGGACTTCTGTGCTGGGGGTCCGTGGTTCAATCCTCGGTCCCGGCACAGATTTATTTGACTGCCAAACCCTTCCTTAACCTCTGACAAGACGTGTTTTAATCACAACTTGTGAATGTGAGGAATTCCAGGCCTCCACCGTGGTTCGGATCCCACGTTAAGCTGTAGGTCCTCCATTTTATCTCCCAATCATCCTACCATTACCCATTAGCAAGAGCGTACGACCCGAACGGGTAGTAAGGTGCGGTGCTAATAATTAATAATAATAATAATATGTATTCGTACAATCCGAATGAGTAGTAAGTCACGGTAGTTTGTTTTCCACGTGTAATATATAATTTTTGCTTCCCCTTCCTTATGCTAATGTGGGTGCACTTCTTATAAACAACCATCCCAATCTCTACTCCTTAGATTAAATCATTATTATCCTTAGTGTTAAATCGATAAAAATGCAAAAATGTTTGAAACTTCAATTTTTTGTGAACAAATATTTTCCCGTGGCTTGAGCTGTTTACACGCCAAAAGAGTTTTGAATCAAAAGGTATATCAACATTTGAAAGCTAATTATTTCAATCGCTTCCGAAGCTGACTAAGTACGTGGGAAATATAAACGGTTATTATAAAGTACACGTTAAACCACAAGAATCATTGTAATTATCCTTTATCAGTCGTTTTATTTAAAAAAATGCTAAAGAATCAATTAGCGTTACTATTTAAGTGTTTACTGGGAAAAGGAAGAAATGATAAACTATATATAATACATATAGGCATATTAATTAATTTCTAATTGTACTTTGGAGCTATATTTCAGTCTCGTCACCCTATTGGTAAGTATGTATATTAGTTTGCAAAAGTGATTCAAGTTTCGATAAAGTTTAAGTTCATATTCTTGTAAGAAAATGCTTCAAAATAATCTTTATTTAAAGAGTTGATTCGTAACTACATAAGTATCGTGATGACCTTGTCGACCTCGGTGGTCTTAGAGTAAAGTGTTTGCTTCGGGATCTGACATTCGTTGGTTCATACCCAGCTGGGGTGGATGGTTTATTCTTGAGCGATAAAAATCCGTTGCACAACTTCCTCCAGAGCAGAAGTAAAGCCGTCGGTCCCATGTCTACTGTTACATGGAAAAGAACCTTGGATGATATGTTAAAATAACTTTTCTGGAAAAATTGGTAGGACCCTTTGCTCTCGCCAGGGCTGTAAGCACGTGAAGGTGGTGGCGATACATGAACAAAAACTGTTCCAGTAGAATATTCCAGCGAGAAGAGATATTTCTAAATACGGAGACTGACTTTAGCGGAGCTTTGTAATGCAATGCTTGAAACGAGCATTACATCACAAAGCTCGTCTCAAGTTCCTGATTGAGCGCGGTAAATGCTCACTTTGAATGCTCGTCTCGACAGTGCTGCGGCTTTTTCTCATTTCTGCCGAAATGTTGGGCCTACAAGTCTCAACTGCAGAGTTTTGTTTTAAATTTATTATAACGTTGTGGACCTTGAGGATCCCACCGAATAGTTTTATACCTATATTGTTCAGTACAAAATAAAGTGCTTTATTTCTGTTCCACCTCATTATTTTTTTCTGACGCTTGCTGCAAAATGGTAATAGTACAAATTAAGTCTTTCCTCCAGTATTAGTTTTGACGACTGGATAATTGTGCTTGGCGTGAACATCTGCACCGGCACTGACTTGTAATTAAACGATCAAAGGGATTCGCGGAAAAACCGACAGTCGCGCGGAGAACGTTTCTATCGAGCATCGAACACCCGCTCGCTACACCGCACTGACTGGCGTGTTTCATTACAATGCTCGTCTTACAATACACTCTTATGTCACAAGAGAGTCGCCAACTTTAGACTCCTACTTATACATTAAAATTCAGGGAAGAAATTATATCTTGGAACAATTAATATCAATCGATTCTGTAAACGTTCAGCATTATTTTACTCCCCCCCC